>SKCR01011679.1:0-139453 GCA_019454045.1 Zanthoxylum bungeanum | reverse complement strand
AGTATTCCTTGACACGTCCATTTGAGTCATTTTCCTGGACGTAGAGCACCGAGATATATTTTTCAGAAGTTTTCTGAAAAATATTTTCAGATAATAGAAAAGTATGGCTTTCAATAAAGTTTTCAGAAGCAGAGTTTTTCACATAAAAGATGTTTTGGAACTAGATTTTGAAACTAAAAAGTTTTCATATTAGTTTTCAGTTTTGTCCACTCACTTAGATCGTATAGCGATCTAACCTCCACCCCAGTCTTTGTATCTTGCAGGTTTCTCGGAGTACGAGTTGAGGAGGATGGATACTAATGCAGCAGTCACTAGGGATGGAGTCCACCAACACATAGTCAGATAGAATGAGGAGTCCAGTCAGAGTTAAAGTAAGTTGCATGTATACCCTAGTGTAGTATAAGTCATTATGAGTGTCTGTTAATGTTTGTAAAAAAAAAATATATATTTTTGAGTATACAGTTATGAGAAACAAAAGTATTTTATATTGATAAGTTGGGTTATGGTTCTTATGCATGACATTTCATTTGAATGGCTTAGAATTCAGTCGGGAAGGTCATAGACTAATGGGGTTAATACTTTTTCCCCTGCCGGTAACATCTCCCAGATCGGGGATGTTACAAAGATGGTATCAGAGCATGGTCTAGGGAGTCAATGACTGCAGTGGGCAGAAAGATGGGGTCTTGTATACGTAGTATGTCCGTGTTGGTTTCTACTATAGTCCCAAGATCATTCAAGCAATGAAAATAATGTGACTACATTAAAGAAGTATGGCGGAATCATACTTACAACGAACGGATTATGGAAGTGTTGATAATAAAAATTCTCCTTGTTGAAGCTCTCCAAGATTCGGCCAAGGTCCCAATTTGTTGATGATGAAGAAGCTCCAAGCTTTTGAATGGATTCCAAGCTCTTAGATTGGTTTCCCTATCACCTTGTGATGATTCCTCTAGAGTGCTAGCTCTTGGTAATTTTTGCAACAAAAACACCTTATTCTTCCTTGAACTTTCGGCCAAGTGAAAGAAATGGAGAGAGTAAAATTCTTGCAATGGGCGTGAGTGTGGTGAGAGAGTGAGGGGTTTTTGACTTGTTCTCTTTTATATTTGATTTCAAAAATCAAATTAAAGATTTACCAAATATTTGGTAATAAGTCAATCATGTCACTTTAACTTGGAGTGTAAAACAAGTTAAAGTCATTCTCACCAAAACTCATCACTCAAAGTGACAAGTGATGTGACTAGTGATGTGACATGTGGGCCCCACTTGATTTGAAATCCAAGTGGGCCCGCAAACACTCCCGGGCTCGGGTTCGCCAATTCGAATTAACGAATTTTTCCGTTGCGACGTAATTAAATCAAATTAATTAAATAATTATGCCAAGCAAAATTACTATTCACGTTGCTCACGAATTGATTCTAAATTAATTCGTTAGCCCGATTTAAAATCTAATTTTAATTCCGTGTCGAAATCTAATTTCGTTTAATATATCGAATATATTATTTTATCGATTAATTCCAAATTAATCTTTCTCTCTCTTCAAATAGCATTTTATCCTAGATAAAATCTCTCTGTAATTAATCCAGATTAATTATGTTCGAATCATACATCTTCGGTGAATCTTCGGGAAGTGACCCAAGATATCCCTAGATATGTTGGCAGTAAATACGGTCGTCGAACTATCGGAACACGTACGTACCTCGTACTACATTTTACCGATTTACGAGACATAGTTGGCTTCTAGCAAAGCACCGTGCCTACCCAATTCTCCAGAAATATTCTTAATGGAATATATAATCTGTATCAGGCGTAGTATACATAGTATTGCGTATAGCGATCCAGTATCAGATGTCACATGTAAGGCCAGGGGCTGGAATAGTGTCTGCCCCGTACGAAGCATATATCAGATTACAAGCAATTGGTCTCTTGAAATCGGATAATCATGACCTTGTCATATTATCCCGATGGTTGTAACCATTTAGAGTACCAGTTTTGTATCCCTGCGTGATCATCATCTTCATATGACTGAAGTGATACTTCCATCTTGACACACATCCAATACACTACGATTCTAAATACAAAAGTATACCCTCATTGGGTTAACATAGATACAGAAATCATATTCCTAGTCAAACTAGGTACAAAATAATAGTTTATAAGTCAAGTACATGCCCGAGGGCAGTTCCAAAACATAAGTGCCCACGGCCAAAACGGTAACTCGAGTCCCATTTCCAACGCGGAGGTCAACTCTCCTGAGGCCAGTCTCATGCTAATCCGCAGATCCTGCACATCAGTACATATGTGAGTACCACAACCAGCAAAAAAATCCAATTTTTAAAACTAGAAGTAGACATGTTTATTTCTATAACAAACATACCTGAAGTCTGTGCCTTGCCCGCTTTGATTTCCTTCATGTGTGCCTTGTACTCGCGGCAGTCACACTTCCAGTGACCCCGCTTCCCGCACTGCAAGCATACATCTTAGGATTTATCCTTGGGTTTCCCAGAACCCTTGACGATTTGGCCTTGCCCTTCTTGTTATGCTTCTTCTTCTTAACACCTCCAATCGCCTTGGGCCAAGCCCTCAGAGTCTGAGATGTTGAAGCATAGTGCACCTCGCGCTTCTTGCCCTTAAGTAGCTCATTTTCTACCTCACGCAAAGTGGACATCAACTCTCCAAGAGTCTGGTCTTGGTTCAACATGTTGTAGTTCATGATGAACCCACTCCAAGTGTCGGGGAGAGACTGTAGGATCAAATCTACTGAAGTCTCAGCCTCGAAGACTATGCCCATCTGTCCGAGCTGCTCAATGTCAGCAATCATCTAGGAGAAATGATGATCAACAGACGTACCCTCTGACATGTGATCGCGGAAGAGCTTCTTCTGCAACTCGTATCTTTGCGATCTAAGATTAGATCGGTGGAGATCGTGCAACTTCGCCATCATCTTATAGGGATCCAACCCCTTATTTTGACGACGGAATTACGGAGTCATAGCGGCAAGCATTTCCGATTGAGCAGTCGCATTATCATCGCTATGAGTCTTCCAAAGCTCTAGCTCAAGCAACTGATCAGGTCGGGGCTTAGGCCCAAGAGGTCACTCTATAGTGTAGAGTAACTTCTTGGATCCCAGAACTATTATGAGATTCATATCCCAGTCCTGAAAGTTTGTGCCATTAAAGACGTTGTCGCCCATGACAATTCCCTAATGCTCAACTTTCATGTCATCTTAACCGCAATAGTCTAACTATTCAATTAACGATGTTTGGGTACAGTCTATCTGTTACAAGAAAAATAATAATATATTAGTCCAACTAATAAAATAATTGACGAAATAATTTTGAAAGCGCGTAAAGCTAAGTATTTGAACGAAATTGCAAATTCAATACTTGACTCCTACTATTTTTCGGCGAGCCTTTCACCCTCTGTTGAGTACTCGGGAAACCTAGTTTCCTAGTGGGCTAAGATCCCGTTAAATAACACACAACCTTGACTTTGGCCAACAAGCTGTATGATATTTAACTAGGTAGATCTCTAAGATCAATTGGATCTCATCCAATTCCTAGATCCAGTAGGTAGACCTCCAAGTCCGAAACATATATACAATATATATGCCAATATATGCCAATATATTTTCCTAACCTTTTTCCTCTGAATCAACTAAGCCTTGGCTTTGGCACAACAAGCTTAATGAATCCAGTTAAGCGGAACCCATTCACTTTGGAAAGCTTCGTAATCGATGTCGATGGACAAGAAGTGATCTTGACTTTGGCCAACAAATCACAACTTGGACAAGACATACGATATGAACAAAGCCTTCATGATTCAAACACATCCGCGATGGACAAAGGTCTTGACTTTGGCCAACAAACCAGTGCCAATCTTGGATCTTGAGTAAGAATCACTCAATGAAAGGAAAACGCTTAATACTTTATTGAGGGTTTTTCGCGTAAATTGGCAACAAATTTATTATCTTTGTTAGGTCTCATCATACACCCTTAAGCATGCATTCTAAAAGCATAATAAGGCGCGAAAATAAATTAATAACGATATGCGGATGGATATTTCACAGATTGTTCCTAAAAAATCACTCCATTTCCTCTCCCTGGCTAGCACTATTCTTACTTCTACCCAATTACATAATACAATAAGAGAAACCTCATTAACATTGAGGGGAGTTAGGTGAGAAAAAAATTAAAAGAATCAAGAGAGATAAGGCTGGACACGCAGGTCCAATTTAATAAATTCTAAATTTACAATAATTTCCAAAATTGCCCTTCCCTTCTAATATCCATCCGATATACGTTATTCATTCAACACATCCATGTATTCACTCAAAGCATGTTATTCAATCAATCTAATCCAATTAATTAATCTTGAATAAAGTGATCATCCAATGTTCAAACAACGATTTGATTTTGCGCGAGTCCAACTTGTTTGAGAATAAGTATTCGAAGTACGAATTCTTGAATTATATCGAACTACAATTTAAATCTAATTTAATTCGTACTCAATACTAATTCTATATTTAATTCCAAATTAAATAACTACATTTTTAATGCGCATTTACGACTTAGATTCCAAATCTAATCTAAATGGGTCTCAAAGCCCAATTACATCCAATGTAGTTTAATTAAAGTCCAATGGGCTTTCAATTAATTTCTTAAGGCATGGAATTTGGTCAATACGGGTCAAACCCAAATACCAAAGCCCATTCAAGGAATCACCCTTATTTGCCAAGAAACCAATTTAGGCCCAATTAAACATTAAAAGGCCATTAGTTATATTTGGACTTTATGGAATGGTTTAGGCCCAATTTGGATCCAATCCAATTGACCCAAACCAACTTGGCCCAACAAAGTCCATAAGGCCCAAATACAACATATAAAAGCCCAATTCCAAATTTAGCCCAATTTATTAAATTCTAATTTTCCAACATTCATAATTTAATAAATCAAAGTGTTTAGCCATGATTAATCTTTTAAATTAACATTTCCTAAATACTAATCTAATCCATTAATCATGCTTATAATTTTGTTCAACTCATGTCCAACATTTTGAAACAAAAAATCAACTCATTTCATGCTCCATAGCTCACGGCATTCATAGGGGTTTTTTAATTCGATTTCGTTTTCAATCCAATTGAATTACAAATCAACATTTCCCAAGTCTTAAGCTCATCCAATGATCAAAAGAACAAAAAATACCATGACTTAGGGTTTCATCATGCATTCGGCCAAGCCATTAATTTGGGGAAAAAATAATCCAATTTATTTTTCGTGAAATTGATCATGCATAACACTATGTTATCATCATTCAAGCATACTCAATCAATCAATTTTATCAAATCATGCTCAAATCTTTTTTACCCAAATTTTACCCTAATATTTTTCATGCTCAAATTAGGCTATGATACCATTGTTGGTTTCTACTATAGTTCCAAGATCATTCAAGAAATGAAAATAATGTGAATACATTAAAGAAGTATGGCAGAATCATACTTACAATGAACGGATTATGAAAGTGTTGATAACAAAAATTTCTTCTTGTTGAAGCTCTCCGAGATTCGGCCAAGGTCCCAATTGTTGATGATGAAGAACCTCCAAGCTTTTGAATGGATTCCAAGCTCTTAGATTGGTTTCCCTATCACCTTGTGATAATTCCTTTAGAGTGCTAGCTCTTGGTAATTTTTGCAACAAAAACACATTTATTATTCCTTGACTTTCGGCAAGTGAAAAGAAAATGGAGAGAGTAAAATTCTTGCAATGGGCGTGAGTATGGTAGAGAGAGTGAGGGGTGTTTGACTTGTTCTCTTTTATGTATTTGATTTCAAAAATCAAATTAAAGATTTACCAAATATTTGGTAATAAGTCAATCATGTCACTTTAACTTGGAGTGTAAAACAAGTTAAAGTCATTCTCACCAAAACCCATACTCAAAGTGACAAGTGATGTGACTAGTGATGTGACATGTGGGCCCCACTTGATTCGAAATCCAAGTGGGCCCGCAAACACTCCCGGGCTCGGGTTCGCCAATCCGAATTAACGAATTTTCCGTTGAGATGTAATTAAATCAAATTTAATTAAATAATTATGCCAAGCAAAATTACTATTCACATCGCTCCCGAATTAATTCTAAATTAATTTGTTTGCCCGAATTAAAATCAAATTTTAATTCCGTGTCGAAATCTAATTTCGTTTAATATATCGAATATATATTATTTTATCGATTAATTCCAAATTAATCTTTCTCTCTCTTCAAATAGCATTTTATCCTAGATAAAATCTCTCCGTAATTAATCCAAGATTAATTATGTTCGAATAATACATCTTCGGTGAATCTTCGGGAAGCGACCCAAGATATCCCTGGATATGTTGGAAATAAATACGGTCGTCAGATTATCCGAACACATACGTACCTCGTACTATATTTTTACCGATTTACGAGACATGGTTGGCTTCTAGCAAAGCACTGTGCCTACCCAATTCTCCAGAAATATTCTTAATGGAATATATAATCTGTATCAGGCGTAATATACATAGTATTGCGTATAGCGATCCAGTATCGGATGTCACATGCAAGGCCTGAGGCTGGAATAGTGTCTGCCCCGTACAAAGCATATATCGGATTACAAGCAACTAGTCTCTTTAAACGGATAATCATGACTTTGTCATATTATCTCGATGGTTGCAACCATTTAGAGTATCAGTTATGTATCCCTGCGTGATCATCATCTCAATATGACTGAAGTGATACTTCCATCTTGACTTCACATCCAATAAACTATGATTCTCAATAAACCCAGAAGAGGCGTACACAGAACCTGTTAAAGTCATGGATGACCAAAACCACAAACGTATTGATTGTCGCAAGTACTAGCGATATAGTCTCAGGTTAAGACCAAATACAACTACCCTGATGCGGATTCCCATAGACACATAGTCATACTACCAATAGGATCCTGTGGGGTCTATCCAGAGCGAAGCTGTTTCCGTACCATCGGTAAACACAACCTCTTATCACACTTGCATAAGTATCCTATACTTAAATATATGAGAACTATGTTGTTACGCTTCCATAACACGCACAAGTGCAATACTAGTCTATTCCGCATTATCGATGTCCAGTCTCAATAATACTACGACTAGAGATATTTAATGATAAAAATGTTATAGATTGATACTGTCTTATATCTTATCAATACGGAACTAATCATATGGAATTTTATCATTTATTTATTTAAGTAATCAAATTAAAAATGATAAAATGCAATTTCCATTGCTACATAATTAATTTGTACAAAAACCACTGTCTTTTACAAATAGTGACGCTATGGGTCATAATTGTCTAACAGTCCGGGATACCCGTTTATTAGGTACTACCTCTCCAGTATCAGATCCTCGAGTACGTCCTCAAAGCTTCATAGACGGGTTAGTAAATCTTCTTAGATCATTCAAATAGCATTCCTTGTAAGAACATTTCCACTCTTGATACCAGATAAGAAGTCTTCTCAAGATTATACCGAACTAATACCCGAATAACAAATGAGCTAAGGAACCAGATAATAGGATTTTAAGAAAAGTTAACACGGAAGTGAGAAAGGAAAATTATAAGAAAGTACAAAAGGGTGCATAAAAGTATAGGTAGCCAGAGATAAAGAATAGTAAGAAGATGGAATAAGACATAGATATTTTGAGGATATCTACTCAGGAATATGCAAGAGAATAGAAAAGCCCGAACAAGTAATAGTGCGTCTAGAAGTAAGATCATTTCCCTCCGCAGAACACTCCTTCAAGCCGAACCAGTAGTCTTCAAGTATTTCCTATAGATAGTAAAACTCTAAAGATACTCATCCAGAAGAGTAGAAAGAGAAAGGGAAAATTTGAAATGAGAAATAAGATATGTATCTAGATGTTAAGTGACCAGAGATAATAAGTGAAAAGATATAGTTGAGGATAAAGAGAAAAGCTAGAAGAAAAGTAAAGAGAGGTGTAAGGGGTTAAAAGTAACCAGATATAAGAACAGATCGAGATACATAATAGGATCGATAAGGAAGCAAGAAAGTCAAGGACGATTGTGCAATCTTCTGATGGATACGGAATTCCATAGAGATAGAGAGACTTTAGATTTTACGAACTCAGACCTGTAGGCAAATAAGATGAGTGGTGACTGAAACAACAGTTAGTCCTTTCCCTGGCCAAGGGATCCAATAGATAAGGCTTCGACCTACCCAGATCTTCACTCATTCGAGATACCAGTTAAGGAAGTTATCCTGATAGAGTCTACCTCATACCCATCCTACATGAGCAATAGGCTCCATAAGGACATAGAGTACTAGAACAAGGATGAAGAAGTTCCCCGAGACATAAAGAAAGGACCAATGAGATTTAAGTAGTTCCTATCAGTATAAGTATAGGTGATCATAAGAAAACCCAGAGTAGCGTAAAGATTAAGATAAGTCAGAGTAAGGCTTGTTAGACCCGTAGAAGTTTATAAAAGATCAGATGTTGTAGAACCCACAGATAAACCCGAGTTACTAGAGATTTATAGAAGAATATAAAAATAGACTTATGAAGTTGGAGATAATTAAAAAGTAATAAGAGTATCAGTATGGACGATAGGATAAAGTGATCAAATCAAGGTTTTTAGCAAGAACATGAGGCTGAGATTTAATAACCAAATAAAGGAATGACTCACAGTTATCTTAGTAAAGAGTATAGTAAGGAAATAGGACATGGAAACGGTAGGAGAAATGTGAGGAGTAACAAGGAAATTCAGTATATTTGGGCGCAAAGATAACATAATGAGGAAATAATAGAGTAAAGAATCGATGATAGTTGGGGACCCTAAAGCTTAGTAAAGAAAAGAACCAGCAAATGAGAGTAATTAATAGATTAGACAAATCACGAGATGGCTCGACAACTAGGTTGATGAATCCAAAGAATCATAGACTAGAAACTTGAAAAGGGGAAGGTTTAACACTATAATGAGAGTGAGCTAAGTGCAGAAACCTTCATAGAGACAAAAGAACCTTCAAGAAGTAAAGAAATTAGAAGTACAAATATAATGGAGAACGGTTCGTAAGGATGTAGTGAGTAACTACAAAGAACCTCATGGTATTGAAAGAATGAGTTGAGGAACTATGATAAGAAAGAAATCTTCGTAGCAGAATGAATCCCTTAGGAAAGGTAGCAAGGAGATTATAATAGTATGAAAAGGGAAGACAGAGTAATCGCAGAAAGTTAAGCAATAGAAAAGATAAAGAGACAGTATAAGGAACTTATTAGGAAGTATACTTTTAGAAAGACTTTGTATGAGATGTGGAGTAATTAATGGATGTAAACGACCGAGAGTAAGATAAGAAAAAAAAATCAGATAAGTTTTAGCAGTAAGACCCAGTGTAGGAAATGACATCAGACAGATATATACAAGAGTTTTAGACAAAAAGTATACGTCATTGAGACACCGTAACAGAAGAGCCTCGAGATTAGTTCCCACCCTCCCAACCCTCTATTGATACCAATAACAAAGAAGGATCTGAAGCGTAACCTTGAGATACTTCAGAAGCAAGTATAAGTGTAGTGATAAATAATCGAAATATACGACCCCTATGGTCAGTAACAAGTCAGAATAAAAAGAAAGAAAAAGGTAGCCTAAGCAAGAGATTTAAAGAGAAACTAGTAAATAAGGTAAAAGAAAGGAAGTACTAAGAAAATAAGATTACCATAGTGTGAAAATCAACAAAGAGAAGATATTCTAGCATGAAATCGAGTATAGAAGACAAGTGGATATAAAAGAATAGTAAGAGAAGTCAAAGAGTTGAGACCCACAGAGGTAGTCCAAGAATGAACAAGTAAAGCTATTGGGAGTCAGAAAGGAAGTGTTAAGTTAGAACAGTACCAAAATAAGGTAGTAGTCAAGTGATAATCGATATTTCAAGAAACCAAGTATGAGGAGATGACAAATATATAAAGAAAGAAGATAATTCCCAGGTAAAAAGGCAGAAACATAGACTAAGAAAGTTCTTAGTAGGTGGTAGAATGAAGATAAGGATGAAAAGAGTACTTAACAAGTAAAAAGGTAATGGTAAGTAATAACAAGGAAAATTTTTGATTGAATAATCATATATGGTACCCAACCCCAGCTTAAGATGACCAAACCACTACGGGTTTTGGATGGTTTAACCGCGGGTATGGGTGGTTTGGTAGGTTCGTATCATAGTACGTAAACGAAGGAATAAGTTAGTACGAAGTTGTTATTGTCATAGAAATGAATTCTCGAACTACGAACAATGACAAGAACATTAGTAACGATTTTGTAAGCAAAGTACGAAATGATATAAGCTTTAACCAGGATCAAACCGAGAAGAACCACTAAGAAGTTGTTCAGGAGTAACACTGTAAGTACAAGTGGTGTTAATGAATAATATTAATATAGAAAAACCCCAAGTCCCTTAGGGAAGCAAAAATTTTGGGACTTAGAGAGAGAAACTTATAACTGTTGAAGGTCACAAGTAGAGTATAAAAATTTGATAGCTGGGTAATGAGAAAAAATAATAAGATCAAGTTGGACAAAAGGAACAAAAGAATACTAAGTACAAGAAGAATCTTTAGTAAGAGTTAAAGTATCAACCATTAAAAATCTAATCAATTAAGAAATTGTTGAGCATAAGTAAAGGCCTAGAAGAAAGAAATCTTGGAGATAAGGAGTATGGGGTACAGCGAAAGGATCAAAAAATAGTAGTCAAAGATACTCAGCAGAAGTATTACAAAATGAGGACTCAGAAAATGGAAAAGAGGAAGATCAAGTAACCAGCAGAGGTTAGAGACAAGAAGATAAGTATAGTAGAATCTCTAGAGATCTCGAAACTAAGAAACCATGAGTTAGACCCCATAAGGGATTCGAGGACGAATCCTATTTAAGGGGGGAGAATTTGTAACGACCAGTAGTTTTACTACTACCTACAGCGATACTGTTATGCACAGGATGAAGGCATGTAAAATAAATTATGTTGAGACTCAAATATGCTCATGAGATGACTTTGGGGACAATCGGTAAATTTCTCGAAGTCCCGGGACGAGACTGTGTACCGTGTTCTTTGGACCACTCATAGTATTTGGGGCGTAACGTTTTCATACGATCTCTAACTTTTATGAATTTTATATCGTCGGAAAACTGAGATGAAGACCTACAACTTCTGCGTTAAATATTTTTCCAAAATCGGATCAGAACTAGGTCACAAATACAAGTCAAAATGTGGATAAATAGTAATTTCGGACCCAAATGATAAAATCTCAAAACTTCTCCACTTTTCTACACCCTTCTACACTCTTCCTTATATCATTTAAGTCCCCACTATATAAAGGCTTACTATTCATAAAGTAGAATCTCTAGATGAAATGGCGTGAGAGAAAAAATAAGATCAAGAGAGAGAGAGAGAGAGAAGAAGAAGAAGAAAAGAAAGAAAGGAAGAAGAGAAGAGAGAAGAGAAGGGAAGAGCAAAGAAGCATGGCATCCATGGAAGATTGAAGAGTAAAGGAAAATCAAGAAAATGGAGGTAAGAAAACTTGACCCAAATTTCAAATTATGTGATTTTGGTAAATTGATGTTAGGGAAGTTATAGTGGCATGTTATATAATGCATATTGATGGTTGATATGTAAAAGAATGAATTATAGAGTTAATGATTAAGTTTCAAAAAGTTTAAAGGTTGATTTACGTATAATAATTTTGAGGTTTAATGAGTAGTAATGATGATATTATGGTAGTTTAGGATGTGTGGAGTTGAGGTATATTGATGGATTGCGTGTTAGAAGAATTATGGAAGCATTGTGGATGAATTGGGTGTGAATCGCATAGAACTAGAAAATGCAGAATCTGGAAAAGGTTCTGCGTCGCGACGCGTGAATGAATTGATGGGAAAGCGTGAAGGAATCGAGGATTTCCATGACACGGCTGCACCACAAAGTGTGAAAATAACTCCACTCGTAGATTTGAAATCCACTGTATCAGATATCCAGTTAGCATCATTGTATCCCTCTAGAACAACATGATATCTCGTATAATGCAAACCATATTTTGAAGTTTCTCTCAGATACCTCTGTAACGACCAATAATTTTACTACTACCTACAGCGATACTGTTACGTACGGGATGAAGACATATAAAATAAATTATGTTGAGACTCAAATATGCTCATGAGATGACTTTGGGGACAATCGGTAAATTTCTCGAAGTCCCGGGACGGGACTGTACCGTGTTTCCTTTGGACCACCCAATGTATTTGGGACGTAACTTTTTCATACGATCTCTGATGTTTATGAGTTTTATATCATCGGAAGCTGAGATCAAGACCGACAAATCCGTGTTAAATAGTTTTCCAAAATCGGATCAGAACTAGGTAAAAAATGCAAGTCAAAATTCGGATGAATAGTGATATCGAACCCAAATGATAAAAACTCAAAACTTCTCCACTTTTCTACACCCTTCTACACTCTTCCTTATATCATTTAAGTTCCCACTATATAAAGGCTTACTATTCACAAATACCCATTTTTGAAGCACAAAATAAGAAAGAAAAGAGGAAAGGGCGTGAGAGAAAGAAGAAGATCAAGAGAGAGAGCGAGCGAGGAGAGAGAGAGAGAGAGAGAGAGAGAGAAGAAGAAGAAAAAAGAAAGGAAGGAAGAAGAGAATAGAAGGGAAGAACAAAGAAGCTTGGCATCCATGGAAGCTTAAAGAGTAAGGGAAAATCAAGAAAATGGAGGTAAGAAAACTTGATCCAAATTTCAAATTATTTGATTTTGGTAAATTGATGTTAGGGAAGTTATAGTGGCATGTTATATAATGCATATTGATGGTTGATATGTAAAAGAATGAATTATGGAGTTAATGATTAATTTTCGAAAAGTTTAAAGGTTGATTTAAGTATAATAATTTTGAGGTTTAATGGGTAGTAATGATGATATTATGGTAGTTTAGGATGTGTGGAGTTGAGGTATATTGATGGATTGTGTTAGAAGAATTATGGAAGCATTGGGGATGAAATTAGGTGTGAATCACATGGAACCAGAAAATGCAGAATCTGGAAAATGGTTATGCGTCGCGACGCAGGAAGACCCTTGCGTCGCGACGCAGGAAGACCCTTGCGTCGCGACGCTTGAAGGAATTGATGGGAATTTCTAGTGATGCGTGTCGCGACGCGCAGGTCCCTTGTGTCGCGATGCAGATATAAAATTTGGTCAAATCGATTTTAGACCATTCCAGTTCCACCCCAGCGTATTAGAAACCACCCCTAAGATCTCAAATCAGTTCTTATGCTCATGTTTCATTCTAGTACAACACGATATACTAAATTATGACTTTACACATTTAATTTAGTGGTTTAGCCTAGTGCTAGAATTCATCTTGCAACTTTTAGTCTGATCAAGCTATCACTTTTAGACCATTGCAAGAATTGCGATCCCCTTCGTCGAAGCTGTAAAGTTCCAGCAAGTTTCAAGCACAGCGAGTGGACACTCTTTCTTTAATTGATTTTCATCTTATAGTTTTGATAACAGACTTATATTTTACGCTTTATGGCGTTATAAGATTTCTTTTTCAGTTATTATTCATATACATTAATATTTTGAGAAAGTAACTGATTTTCAGAAACATTGTTTACAGTTTTAAGATTTAAAGTATGATTTTCATGTTTTCGGGGCATGAGGTAAAAACTCACCCCAGTATGTAACTTGAGATACATTTGGAATTGACGAATACAAATGACATGTGCACATGTAGAGCCATGATGACAGCATATGATCGTGTACCTGGACTCTAGTTCAGAGCTTGGGTGGTAGCATAGATCCGCACACCCAGTTCTAGTTTGTGGCTATGCCCATTGAGTCGTTTTCCTGGGCGCAAACCACCAGTTTCAGAGACGCCCATTTTAGTCATTTTCCTGGGAGTAGAGCACAACGTACAGTTGAGTCGTTTTCCTGGACGTAGAGCAACATCAGTTTCAGAGACCCGATTGAGTATTCCTGGACACGTCCAGTTGAGTCGTTTTCCTGGACGTAGGCACATAAATATCTTTTTCAGAAGTTTTCAGAAAAATGTTTTCAGATAAATGAAAAGTATGGCTTTCAAGAAAGTTTTCAGAAGCAGAGCTTTTCACATAAAAGATGTTTTGGAACCTAGATTTTGAAACTAAAAAGTTTTCATATTAGTTTTCAGTTTTGTCCACTCACTTAGATCGTATAGCGATCTAACCCCTACCCTAATATTTTTATCTTGCAGGTTTCTTGGAGGACGAGCTCAGGGGGACGGATACTGATGCAATCACTAGAGATGGAGTCCACCAGCACAGAGTTAGATAGCATGAGAGTCCAGTCAGAGTCAAGTAAAGTTGCATGTATACACTAGTGTATAAAGTTATTATGAATGTCTGTTAATGTTTGTAAAAAAAAAATTTTTGAGTATACATTTATGAGAAAAAAAAGTATTTTATATTGATACGTTGGGTATGGTTCCCATGCATGACATAGCATTTTAATGGCTTAGATATAGTCGGGAAGTCAGAGGCTAATATGGTTAGTACTGCTATCCCATGCCGGTAACATCTCCCAGATCGGGGATGTTACGACCTCAAAACTCTTGCTATGGCTTTCCAGTGGTTATGTCCTGGATTGCTCATATATCTGCTAAGCCTGTTTACAGCTTGAGCGATATCAGGTCGTGTGCAATTTGTGAGATACATCAGACTTCCGATGATTCTCGAATACTCTAATTGTGATACGCTTGAGCCAGTATTCTTTGATAAATGAAGAGTTAGGTCTACATGAGTTCTAGCCATATTTAGATCTCCTTTATTATATTTCTCATGTATCTTCTCAACATAGTGAGTCTGAGATAATATATACCCTTCTGATGTTCTGGAAATCTTAATTCCTAAGATTACATCAGCTATTCCTAAATCATTCATATCAAATTTGCTGGTCAACACTTTCTTGGTAGACTGAATCATCTCATGATTACTACCAATTATCACCATATTGTCTATGTAGAGACACACAATGACATATCATTTTTGAGTTGATTTGGTGTACACACACTTATCACACTCATTGATTTTGAATTCACTTGACAACATCTATGTGTCAATTTTCATGCCATTGTTTAGGTGATTGTTTTAATCCGTACAAGGATTTTACAAGTTTGCACACCTTCTGTTCTTGTCCAGGAACATTGAAATCTTCTGGTTGTTCCATGTAACTCTCTTCATCCAGTTTGCCATTTAAGAATGCGTCTTTACATCCATTTGATGTATTTCAAGACCAAATATCGCTGCTATGGCTATGAGCATTCTTATTGACGTGATACGAGTCACTGGTGAATATGTGCCAAAGTAATCCAGGCCTTTTTTTTTTATCTATAACCTTTTATGACAAGCCTAGCCTTGTACTTATCTATTGATCCATCTGGTTTATCTTCCGTTTGAAGATCCATTTATAGCCTAGTGGCTTACAACCTGGAGGAAGATCAACCAACTCCCAAGTATGGTTTTGTAGGATGAAATCAATCTCACTATTGATAGCCTCTTTCCACAAAGGTGCCTCCAACGAAGACATTACTTCTTTATAGCTTTGAGGCTCATTTTCTAACAAGTATGTCAGCTAATCGGGACCAAATGACTTAGACAATCTAGCTCTTTTGCTACGTCTAGGTTCATTTGTCTTAATATTTTTACGTTGATCCGACTCTTGGTCAACCTGATCACTCTCTTTGATAGTATCAATAGTTCTTTTGAGAGACTTTGTTCTTTGTCTATCCTTCAAGGAAATGTCTCTTCAAAAAATGTCGCATTCCTTGACTCAATTATCATATTCGGATCGATGTCAGGAATCTCAGACTTCTGTACCAAGAATCGATACGCACTACTATTGCAAGCATATCCAATGAATATACAATCAATAGTTTTGGGTCCTATTCTAACCTTCTTAGGTTTAGGAACCATTACTTTGGCAAGACACCCCCACTCTTTAGATATTTGTAGGAAGGTATGTGACCTTTCCACAACTCATATGGTGTCTTGTCCAATCTTCTGTGAGGTAGCTTGTTTAGAACATAGTTGGCGGAAAGCAAGGCTTCCCCCCACAAGTTCTAGGGTAAACCAGAACTTGTCAACATGGCGTTCATCATTTCCTTCAACGTTCAGTTTTTGCACTCAGTAATCCCATTCTGTTGAGGCGAATAAGGAGCAGTATTTTCGTGAATAATTCCATGATTGGAACAATATTCACCAAATGGTGACACATATTCACCACCTCTATCACTCCTGGTTCTTTTGATTTTCTTGCCAAGGTTATTTTCAAATTCGTTCTTATAGTGTATAAAGCTTTCAATAGCTTCATCTTTGCTCCTCAGCAAATACACATAACAGAATCTTGTGCTATCATCGATAAAAGTGACAAAAAACTTTTTACCGCCTCTTGTTTGTACAACATTCATATCACATACATCAGTGTGTACAAGTTCCAAGGGTTCAGAACTTTGTTCTATGGAATTAAATTATACACTATGCATTTTTGCTTCAACACATGCCTCACATTTATGTTGGTTATCAATTGCAAATTTAGGTATAAGGTCCATGTTAATTAATTTACTCATTGTATCATAATTAACATGTCCTAACCTCCCATGCCATACATTTTGTGACTCAATAATATAAGCGGAAGTTGTAGCTTTATTATTAGCACTGTGTCGATTGACAGTCATTACATTGAACTTGCAATGGCCCTCAGTGAGGTATCATTTTCCTACATAAACATCATTTTTTGTCAATACAAACTTGTTAGAAACAAATACAAGCTTAAAGCCATTTTGCTGCTGAGGAGAGAGCCCGAGACTAAGTTTTTCCGAATACCAGGAATATGCAGAACATTCTTCAATGTAAGCTCATTTCCAGATGTCATCTTCAGAACCATTGTGCATTGTCCAACCACTCTAGAGGTAGACGAGTTTCCCATTGTCAGATGGTCGCCACTATCGACCTTCTTATACGAGGAAAACATCTTGCTATCGGCACAAATATGACGAGTAGCCCCAGTGTCTACCCATCATTCTCTCGGATTCCCAACCAAGTTGGCTTATGTTACAACTACTGAGAGGTCATATCTGAGATCTCTTCAGTTAGCTGCTCATCTTTAGTGACATGGGCCTCATTTTTCTTTTTCTTGCCTTTTTCCTGAGACTTATTGTTTCTGCAGTCCTTTGCCATATGACCGATTTTTCCACAGCTGTAGCACTTCCCCTTGAACTTATTGTTAGCTTGGGAAGAATCAGCTCAACTGTTCTTTCTCTTTTTGCTACCCTTTCCACCCTCGATGATGTTGGCTTTAGACTCCATAGTTTTTTAGCTGGCCTTCTAGGACTTCCTATTGTCCTCTTCGATCCTCAATCAAACCCCAAGGTCTTCAAGACTCATCTGCTTCTTTTTGTGTTTCAGATAGCTCCTGAAGTCTTTCCATGATGGAGTCAACTTTTCAGTGATTGTAGCAACTTGAAATGTCTCACAGAGTTTCATTCCTTCATCCAATATTTCATGAATGATCAATTGTAGTTCACCTAACTGAGACATTACCGTTCTTGAATCGACCATTTTGTAGTCCAGGAACCTACCCACGACAAATTTCTTTTGCCCGACTCCTCGGTTTTGTATTTCTTCTCGAGAGATTCCCAGAGAATCTTCGCAGAAATCATGCCTTGGTACACATTGTATAGGGTATTGTCAAGTCCTCCCAAGAGGTAGTTCTTGCACAAGAAGTCACCTGACGACCATGTCTCTTCCCGCAGTTGCTTGGCTGTTTCAGTTTCTCCTCCACAGGACCGGGAGAATATTTGAGGTACTTAGCCAACTGTAGAGTTGTCAGGTAGAACAATATTTTACTCTGCCACTGTTTAAAATTTGCTCCACCAAATTTATATGATTTCTCCACCATGAGCGGTCGGTACTGTGATATTTCCACTAGCCATGTGTAACTGGAAAATAAACAGCAATCAATAAGTCTACAAAAGATAAATCACACAATGATCAACCGTTTGATCTTATTTAAGTGATACACTAAGAATCCATTTGTTGCTATATTGGATAGCAGTACCAAATAACACAAGTCCTTAATTTATGACTAAGGTTTCTTATGGTAAGTGAATAAAGGAAAATTCCCAGATGACGAGGGGGGTCCGGTGTAACCACTTAAATCCCTGCCCACTTAGGCTCTTATCGCCTTGTTGACAGAATTTCCTTAAACACATTCTCAATAGAAAACCTTAGACATCCATTCTTAGTGTTACACTCTTAATCCTCAAGTTTAAGTATAACAATTGTATAAGGTATAATATGCATTAACATATAACTAATACGATGTTATTATTATTAATTTTTTTCAAAATACTAACATCAACTTTATCACATATAAATTATTGTGTTAATTGTGATAATTGAAAATGCTTTAATTAACTTATATCTATAATAACCAAGGTTATAATTTCATTATATGAAGTCATAAATAATAATAAAAAATTTCATGTGATGTTTCATTATTATAACCGTCAGCCAATACAAACCAACATCAATGATGATCACACAATCAATCAACACATAGACTAATTTGTGATTACACCTTAAGTATGCGCACTCACTGTGGTAATTGATAAAATATAATCAACTCAAATGCAAATGTCTAATAGCCAATAGTTTACTTATTTATTTACTACAATCTACATGTGTCATGATGAAATATATAAATAAGTTTTAACAACTCTTGAAATATTAAATAAATCACACCAATCATCAATCAATTAAATTTGAAAGAAACTTTCGATTGCATGGATAACACAATATGGACAAAAAAATATGAACATTGAGCATTCCTGATTTCTGAAAATTTAATTATTTTCCCAGGTTTGTTTGTTTTTTTTTTTTTTTTTTTTTTGTTTTTTTTTTTCAATCAACCACAACCCATGCAAATTGCTTATGCATGTAAATCATCTTTAGTGCGCCAACTCCTCATTTTATTTTTTTTTCAGAAAATCGTTTAGGTAAAACATTTTATTTATTTATTTATTTTTTAAACAAATTTTCAGGGATTGCCTCCACTTTGCAAATTATATGTGCATTTGCCAGAAACTATATTTTCAAAAGAATTGTTATTTTTATTTTCTTCACAAGTGAAAAACATCATTAGATCTCAAATGATGTTTCCAATAATATCAAGTATACGTGAATGATGCATAAATTAAATCATACAACACAAAGGCTACTAAGTTCTTAAGATTATTGGAGGGGTGTGTTGGAAATTCTTCAAATATTCAAATATACTTGTTTGGATGGAGGAGGGACATGTCCCTTGGATGGTACCCCATGGGGACATGTCCTCAAATTGTGTGTAAAATGATCATATGCTCCAAGGGGTGTATAGGAGGGGTATAACCCTTTGGAGGGTTGCACCCCAACCCTAAGGGTGCCTTTGAGGCATCCTTCCATGCTTATAAAAGGAAGCTTTATGTTCCTTTTTAACACACAAGGAAGAAATCTGAATCATCCAAAACTGAGAGTCTCATATTGTTTTCTTGAGTTTGAGAGAATTCCACCATATTCCAAGTTCAAGATCTTGTTAAGGTGTGCCCCTTGAACAAGAGGAATCTGGGTTATCCTGGAGAACATTAGCCACAAATCCGTAGAGCACCGAGACGGGGCTGATAAGTTCTTAAGGACAGAGATTTATCTCGACTCAGATCAAAGTTTTCATCAGGTTTTCTTATTTTCAAGTTTTAGGGTTTTCTAGGATTTTTCACTTGATTTTCTGGTTTGATCTGTTTGAAGCATGTTATTTTCCTGTTTAATGACACTATATGTACAACAATCTTAAGAACTTATCAACATAGTGTTGTTAGATAGTAATTCGCATGCTAGGTTAGAAAATTTTCTGGAAAAATACGGACTGTGCATGAAAAACCTGTAGGGCGTTCGAACACCCGAAAAACGCAAAGGCTTAAATTTGAAATTTCGTAAGAACGTTCGAACGCGTATTCAAACGCCACTCGAACGCAAGCCTTATGTCTAAGAACGTTCGAACGCGTCCTAAACGCAACTCGAATGCAAACTCTCTGGAATCATTCCGTTCGAACGCGTTCTCAAACGCTACTCGAACGTGAACTCTCTGGAAACACTTTGTTCGAACGCGTTATGAAACGCAACACGAACGTACACACACTGGACAGTCTCGTTCGAATGTAGATACGAACGGGACACTAACTAAATAGTCCTGGAATTGTTATAAACTGCAAAGATTTATATTAACTTAGTAAATCATATACTGAAACACATTAAACTTGGTAGTATAGATTTAAGTTATTATTAGGTTGATCAATTATCACAAGCATACACTTAGTGATAAAGTTGAAATTGATTGTGTGTTGCATACTTGGGTGAGAATTTAAAAGTGTAATCATACACAAGAAATTCCATCCAATCTTGATTGACACATACACATATATCTACACATATCGTATACAATTCCATCCAATCTTGATTGACACATACACATATATCTACACATATTGTATACAGTTTGTGCTATTGAATAAGTGTAATACTGGGTTTTAATTTCTAAAAGATCTTATTGAAAAGTGTTTAAAGAATATTCTGTCAAAAAGGCGATAAGATCCTAAGTGGTCAGGGATTTAAGTGGTTACTCCGGACCCCCCTCGTCCTCTAGGAATATTCGGTTATTCATTTTTCTAAAGAATCTTTAGTTGAAATTCAAGGACTTGTGTTTATTGGAACCACCGTCCAATAGAACAACAAGTGGTTACTTAGTATATCACTTTGAACAAGATCATTTGTTGATCGTTGTGCAATTTGTCTTTTGTAGACCTATTGACCCATGTTGATTTTTCCAAGTGGAAACATCATAGTATCGGTCTCTCATAGAGAAAATCCGGAGAGGTTTGGAGAGGCAAACTTCAAACAGTGGCAGAGCAAAATACTGTTCTACCTGACAACTCTGCAGTTGGCTAAGTACCTCAAAGATCCTCCGGGTCCTGTGGAGGGTGAATCAGAGGCAGCCAAGGAACTGCGAGAAGAGACATGGTCGTCTGGCAACTTCCTATGCAAGAACTACTTTATGGGTGGTCTTGAAAATACCATGTACAATGTGTACCAAGGCATGTCTTCTGCGAAGATTCTTTGAGAATCTCTCGAGAAGAAATACAAAACCGAGGATGTCGGACAAAAGAAATTTGTCGTTGGTAGAACGATGTCTCAGTTGGGTGAACTGCAATTGATCATTCATGAAATACTGGATGAAGGAATGAAACTCTGTGAGACATTTCAAATTGCCACCATAATTGAAAAATTGCCTCCATCATGGAAGGACTTCAGAAGCTATCTGAAACACAAAAAGAAGCAGATGAGTCTTGAAGTTCGATTAAGAATCGAACAGGATAACAAGATTTCCGAGAAGGCCAGCTACAAGACTATGGAGTCTAAGGCCAACATCATTGAGGGTGTAAAGGGTAGCAAAAAGAGAAACAATGGAGCTGATTCTTCCCAAGCGAACAAGAAGTTTAAGGGGAAGTGTTATAACTGTGAAAAGAGAGGTCATATGACAAAGGACTGCAGAAACAATAAGTCTCAGGACAATGGCAAGAAAAATGAGGCCTATGTCGCTGAAGATGAGCAGTTAACTGATGAGATTTCAGAAATGAACCTCTCAGCAGTGGTAACTGAAGCCAACTTGGTTAGGAATCCGAGAGAATGGTGGGTAGATATTGGGGCTACTCATCATATTTGTGCTGATAGCAAGATGTTTTCCTCGTATCAGAAGGTTGATGGCGGCAATCATCTGACATTGGGAAACTTGTCTACCTCTATAGTGGTTGGACAAGGCACAGTGGTTCTGAAAATGATATCCTGAACGGAGCTTACATATAAGAATGTTTGCATGTTCCAGATATTCGGAAGAACTCGGTCTCTAGTTTGTATTTGTTTCTGACAAGATTGTATTGACCAAAAATGATGTCTATGTAGGAAAAGGATACCTCGCTGAGGGACTTTTCAATGATTGTCAATTGTGCTATTAATAAAGCTGAAACTTCTGCTTATATTATTGAGTCACAAAATGTATGGCATTGGAGGTTAGGACATGTTAATTATGATACAATGCGTACATTAATTAACATGGACCTTATACCTAAATTTGCATTGATAGCCAACATAAGTGTGAGGCATGTGTTGAAGTAAAAATACATAGAACATCATAGAACGAAGTTCTGAACCCTTGGAACTTGTACGCACTGATGTGTGTGACATGAATATTGTGCAAACAAGAGGCGGTAAAAGTACTTTGTCACTTTTATTGATGAAAGCACAAGATTTTGTTAGGTGTATTTGTTGAGTTGCAAAGCTGAATCTATTGAGAGCTTTATACACTGAGAACGAAGTTGCAAATCAACTTGGCAAGGAAATAAAAAGAATCAGGAATGATAGAGGTGGTGAATATGTTTATTCATTTGGTGAATATTATTCTGTGCTTGTACAGAATTATTCACGAAACCCCTGCTCCTTATTCTCCTCAACAAACGAGATTGTTGAGTGCAAAAACCGAACGTTGAAGGAAATGATGAATGCCATGTTAACTAGTTCTGGTTTACCTCAGAACTTGTGGGGGGAAAGCCCTATTTTCCGCGAACTACGTTCTGAACAAGCTTCCTTACATGAGATTGGACAAGACACCATATAAGTTGTGGAAAGGTTATTTACCTTCCTACAAATATCTGAAAATATGGGGGTGTCTTGCCAATTGCCAAGGTGATGGTTCCTAAACCTAAGAAGGTGGAATAAGACCCAACACTGTTGAACTATATATTCTTCGGATATGCTTGCAACAGTAGAGCGTAACGATTCTTGGTACACAAGTATGAGATTCCTGAAATCAATCCAAGTGTGATGATTGAGTCAAGGAATGCAATATTTTTGAAGAGACATTTCCTTGTAAGGAAAGACAAAGAAGAGAGTCTCTCAAAAGATCTGTTGATACTGTCAAGGACAGTGATCAGGTTGACCAAAAGTCAGATCAACATGGACACGTTGAGACAATCAAACCTAGACGTCGCAAAAAAGCTAGAACGTCTAAGTCGTTTGGTCCCGATTTTCTGACATATTTGTTAGAAAATGAGCCTCGAATCTATAAAGAAGCAATGTCTTCTCCGGAGGCACCTCTGTGGAAAGAGGCTATTAACAGTGAGATTGATTCAATCCTACAGAACCATACTTGGGAGTTGGTTGATCTGCCTCCAGGTTGTAAGCCGTTGGGCTACAAATGGATATTCAAAAGGAAGATGAAAACAGATGGATCAATAGATAAGTACAAGGCAAAGCTTGTCATAAAAGGTTATAGACAAAAAGAATGCATTGTTTGCTTTGACACCTATTCACCAGTGATTCGTATCACATCGATAAGAATGCTCATAGCCATAGCAGCTATAATTGGTCTTGAAATACATCAAAAGGATGTAAAGACGTCATTATTGAATGGTGAATTGGATGAATAGATTTACATGGAACAACCAGAAGGTTTTAATATTCCTGGATAAGAACAGAAGGTGTGCAAACTTGTAAATGTTGGACAGTTATGGCCCATAGCAGCATTATTTGTACAGATCATGGTGTTGTTGTATAAATTAACAATGTGACAAAGGAAATTGCCCTTTTATCATTTGTAATTAGATTACCAAGATGTATAAATGATAGAAGGTCCATATGATTAGTTCCGGATTGAGATGATATGAGACAGTATCAATCCACGAAGGTTTAATCATTAAATATCCCAAGTCATAGTATTATCGAGATTGGACATCGATAATGCGGAATAGACTAGTATTACACTTGTGCGTGTTGTGGGAGCATAACGACATAGTTCTCATATATTTGGGTATTGGATACTTATGCAAGTGTAATAGAAGGTTGTGTTTACCGATGGTACGGAAACAGCTTCGCTCTGGATGAACCCATCGGAATTCCATTGGTAGTATGACTATGTGTCTATGGAAGTCCGAATCAGGGTAGGTTTATTTGGTCTTAACTTGAGACTTGCACCGCTAATACTTGCGACAATCAATATACTTTGGTTTTGGTCTTCAGGGGCTTTAACGGGTTCTGTGTACGCCTCTTCTGGGTATATTGAGAATCGTAGTGTATTAGGTGTGATGTCGAGATGGAAGTATCACTCCAGTCATAGTGGAGATGATGATCACATAGGATACGGAACTGGTTATCTTATATGCTGCAGCTATCGGGATATTATGACTAGGTCATGTTTATCCGATTATAGAGACTAGTTACCAGAGATCTGATATGTGCTTCGTACGAGGCAGACATGATTCCAGCCCCAGGCCTTGCACGTGACATCTGATGCTGGATCGAAATATGCAATACTACGTATACTACCCCTGATATAGATCACATATTCCAGTAAGAATATTTCTGGAGAACTGGGTAGCACGGTGCTTTGCTAGAAGCCAACCATGTCTTGTAAATCGGTAAAAACGTAGTACTAGGTAAGTATGTGTTCGAATAGTCCAACGACCGGATTTACTGCCAACATATCTGGGGATCTCATGGGTCGCTTCCCGAAGATTCACCGATGACGTATGACTCGCACTTTATTAATCTGGGATTAATTATAAGAGAGAGAAAATTAATCTTAGATTAATTGCGTAGATATTTTATCTGGGATAAAATATTATTTAAAGAGAGAGATAACGATTAATTTGTAATTAATCGATAAAATAATATATTCGATATATTATACGAAATTGGATTTCGATGCGGAATTAAAATTAGATTTTAATTCGGGCGAACGAGTTAATTTAGAATTAATTCGTTAGCGACGTGAATAGTAATTTTGCTAGGCAAAAGTATTTAATTGAATTTGATTTAATTACGTCGCAACGGAAAATTCGTTAATTCGGAATTAGCGAACCCGAGCCCGGGAGTGTTTGCAGGCGCACTCGCATTTCGAATTCAAGTGCGGCCCACAAGTCACATCAAGCGTCAAATCATTAGTCACTTTGATTGATGTAATGTCTTGTCACTTTGAGTGATGTGACAACTTGTCTCCTTGATTGATGGTGGTAGTTGGATGGCTTTAATGCCATTTACCAATTTTGAATTTGGTAAATCATTAATTGATTTTGGAAAATCATTTTAAGTGTATTAGATACACAAATCCACACAACCAACACAACATTTTTTCTTCTCTCTTTCCTCTCCTACAACTCTCGGCCAAGGGCCATTTTTGCTCTCCAAAATCTGCAAATGCCGTGAACACAAGGAGAAGCAAAGGGATTTTATGGCAAAATTTCCAAGGTGCTAGCACACATCCGGAGTCTTGCGAAGGTGATAGGGAACCAACTTGTGATCATGGAATCACCACATGAAGCTTGGAGCTTGGAGGACATCCATGGCCGAATTCTTGGAGCACAAAATGAGCCTTTGCCGTGAGCATCATGGACCAAAAGCTTGAAGATTTTTGTGTTCAACACATCGTCAAATCTGATCAATGTAAGTATGATTCCGCCATTCTTCATTGTTGTATTCACACATGTTTCTTTGCTTGAAATCGATCTTAGGACTTAATAGAAACCCAACAATGGTATCAGAGCCATTTTGAGCATGAAACTTATTAGGGTAAAATTTGGGTAAAAATCAATTTGAGCATGATTTGATAAAATTAATTTATTGAGTATGCTTGAATGATGATGTATTGAAGTTGTATATGATCAATTTCATGAAAAGTTGATTGGATCAATTTTTGCCCAAAATATAGGCTTGGCCGAATATGAATGTTGCCCTAATGTCATGGTATTTTTTGTTTCTTTGATCATTGGATGACTTGAAATAATAGGGAAATGTTGATTTGAGATTTAATTGGATTGAATTTTTAATTGGACAAAATACCCTAAAATGCCGAGACTAGTAAGCATGAAAATGCTGTGATTTTTGATTCAATTGTGTTGGACATGTGTTGATGATAATGAGCATAATTAATTGTGTGAATTAGTATTTTGGAAATGTTAATTTGGGTAATTAATTATGGCATACACTTTGGTTAATTTAATTATGAAATTTGGAATTTTGAAATTAAATTAATTGGGCTTAAATTTGGAATTGGGCTTTTAAAGTTGTAATTGGGCTTAATGGTCTTGGTTGGACCAAGTTTGGTTTAGGCTAATTGGTTGGATCCAATTGGGCCCAAAACCATATCCATAAAGTCCAATTATAACTTAATGGACCTTTAATAATAATTGGGCCTAATGGGCCTAAATTGGTTTCTTGGCAAATAAGGGTGATTCCTTAAATGGGTTTTGGTATTTGGGTTTGACCCATATTGACCAAAAGTCCATGCCTTATGAAATTAATTGAAAGCCCATTAGACTTTAAATTAAATTGACATTGGATGTTAATCGGGCTTTGAGACCCATAACGATTAGATTTAGAATCTAAGTCGTAAAAGTTCATTAATAAAGTGTAATATTTAATTTGGAATTAAATAATGAATTAGTATTAAATACAAATTGAATCGGATTTAATGTTGTAGTTTAATATAATTCGAGAATTCGTACTTTGAGTACTTATTCGCAAAACGAGTCGGACTCGCGCAAAATCAAATCGTTGTTTGAACATTGGATGGTCATTAATTTTCAGATTAATTAATTGGATTAGATTGATTGATAACATGCTTGTGTGAATACATGGATGCGATGTATGAATAATGTATATCTGATGGATATTAGATGGCTGAAGGCAATTTTGGAAATTGTTGTAATAAATTTAGAATTTATTAATTGGACCTACGTGTCCAGCCTATTACCTCTTGACTCTGTGTATTTCTCTTCTCACTTATTCCCCTCAATGTAAATGAGGTTTCTTTAGAAGTGTTATGTAATTGGGTAGAAGTAATACTTGTGCTAGCGGGAGAGAGGAAATGGAGAGATTTGTTCTAGGAACAATGTGTTTAAGTATCCATCTACATATCATTATTAAATTTATTTATACGCGCCTTATTATATTTTTAGAATGCATGTTTAAAGGTGTATGATGATGAGACCTTAACAAAGATAATTAATTAATTGCCAATTACGCGAAAAAACCCTCAACACATATTAAACTTTTTTCTTCCATTGAGTGATCCAAGACTGGCACTGGTTTGTTGGCCAAAGTCAAGACCTTTGTCCGTCGCGGATGTGTTTGAATCATGAAGGCTTTGTTCCATATCTGTGTCTTGTCCAAGTTGTGATTTGTTGGCCAAAGTCAAGATCACTTCTTGTCCATCGACATCGATTACGAAGCTTTCCAAAGTCAATGGGTTCCGCTTAACTGGGATCACTAAGTTTATTGTGCCAAAGCCAGGCTTAATTGCTTCAGAGGAAAAAGGTTAGGGAATATATTGGATATATTGGCATATATAAGATATATGTTTTGGACTTGGATGTCCACCTACTGGATATAGGAATTGGATGTGATCCAATTGATCTTAGAGATCTACCTAGTTAATTATCATACAATTTGTTGGCCAAAGTCAAGATTGTGTGTTATTTAACGGGATCCTAGCCCACTAGGAAACAAGGTTTCCCGAGTACTCCACATAGGGTTAGAGGCTCGCCGAAAAATAGTGGGAGGCAAGTATTAAATTTGCAATATTCATTTAGTTACTTGCAATACGCGCTCATTTCAATTTTCGTCAAATAAATTAATATATTAGTTGGACTAATATTTAATGTTGTTTTAATTAAACAGTTGGACTGTATTCAAACATTTCAATTAATAGTTGATTTTATAATTGGATTATAGTAATCAATATAATTGAATTTAATCAATTAAATTATAGTTGATTATATTGTTAGACTATAGTAATCATTATAATAAATAGTACCTAAAATCGTTGATTAAATAGTTGGACTATTAGAATCAAGATAATTGAAAGTTTAGTGTTTAAAACATAATCTTGGGTGAAAAATGTTTTAAAACGACTTTAATTTTCAAATTGAGAATAAAATTCAGGATAGTCCTGGAAACCGAGAAGTTACTTTATTTGATATAGTGACGTCTCGAGCCTAAGCCCGGAGTTGAGCAAATAAGTAGAACATGATATTTGGAATATTCATGTGATGATAACTTTAGTGCTTAATCCATGATTACCAATAGACTCTTTATTTCTTAATCAGAACTAAGGATTAGATCCTTATAGTATGATAATGAAATTGAAGGATCTTCACAGATCTCTTTAGATCTTAGAAGTACTAAATTGCAATAGTAAACTCTTGGAGAGTTATTGGCTATTCTCAATGAGACAAAGCCAAAGTTTGCAATAAGGCAAGAAGCGCAAGGCGCATCTTACTTCAACATCCCAGAAGGCCAAGGCTTGGCCAAAGGCTTCTGGAGTGTGGAAAATGGGCAAAGGCAAAATCATTATAATCTTCTGGGAAGACAAATGACATATCCCAAAATGTCTGCCTAAACTGTGGCAAACGAGGTCACTGGAAGCGTGACTGCCGTATGGACAACGTAGACATGAAGGAAGTGAAGAGGGGCAAGGCTCCGGCTTCAAATATGTTTGTCATAAACATGTTCGCTACTAATATTAAAATTGGATTTTAGATACTGAGTATGGTACATAAATATGTACTGATGTGCAGAATGTGCTGACAAGCAGGATACTGACTTCAGATGAGATCTATCTGCGAATTGAATACGGGACGACAGTCGTTGTTTTAACCGTAGAAACCTAAGTTTAGGAATTACCCTTCGGGTGTGTACTTAAATTAGGAAACTGTTAAAATGTAACTAGTTTGACTAGAAACATTATCTCTATATCAGATTATAATCCGTTGCGGATATACCTTTATATTCTAGAACACTAAAGTGTTTCATTTTATAAAGATGATATTGAGATAAACACATTAGATGTGAATAACAGTATTTATATTTTGAATATAAATAAATCTCAAACATATAACGTGACAAACAAATAGCTCATACTGATTTGATCAGATGAGACTTATTTGTGGCATTGTAGTCTGTGACACATTTAACAAGACTCGTATATCCACACTTTCGAAGAGTGGGTATTAGGACAAATTTGATTCTATTCAAATGATGTCTATGAATCTAGTTTATTAGGCAAAGTGCCTAAAACACCTTTACTTGGTAAAAGTACAAGTGCCACCGATCTGTTAGCCCTTGTTCATAGTGACGTAAGTGGGCCCATATCTAGCTAGGCTAGAGGTGGATATGAATACTTTGAAACCTTTACGGATGTGGCATCGCGTTATGGTTAAGTGTTTCTTTTAAAACACGGATCGGGAACTTTTGATGAATCAAAGAGTTTCGACAAGAAGTAGATAAACAGATCGGCTAAAGTATTAAAACGGTCATGGTTAGACCGTGGTGGAAAATACTTAAGCAATAAGTTTCTCATATACTTGAAAGAGTATAGTATTCTTTCAATAAGGAATCCTCCAGGAACACGTCAATTTGACGGTGTGTCTGAACGGAGAAACCGAATTTTGTTGGACATGATAAGGTTAATCATGAGTCGCTCTGAGCTACCATTTCCTTCAAATGATAAGCTTTAAACAGTGCATAACTTATTTTGTATAAGGTTCCATAAAAATCTATTAGACAGACTTCATATTAGATATGAACAGGAAAGAACCGGGTTTTCTCATTCATGAAGATTTGAGTATGCTAGGCATATGTTTGGATGATACCAAACTAAACCCCAAATCGGATAAGTGCCTAAGTTGTAGGTTATCCTAGGGAAACCAAAGTATAACACTTATACAACTCACAAGATAACAATGTAATTGTTGCTCACCATGCGGTTTTCCTAAGAGGAATACCTATATGCAGTGGTAAGTGGGAGGAAAGTAAAACTCGATGAAAATTTGAGTAATGCTGTTCCAGGCACCAATTCCTTAATGGAACACAAATAGTTCATCAAGGATGAAACTATACCAATAATCTTCGAATACACAAGAACCGCGATAGTCGGAGAGAGTCAGAAAACAACCTGTGAGGTATGGGTTTCTGATCTCACCTCATAAAGATGTCAATCTTATTGAGGAATACAAACTGACTACGTATGAGGAAGTGATACAAGGTATCGACTCCCTATTATGGCAAAGTGCCATAAAGTCCGAAATGGATTCCATGTATACCAACCAAGTTTGGATACTAGTTGTTGTACCGAAAGACATTGTGCCTATTAGTACTATATAAGTCTTCAAGGAAGAAAAACATGGAAGGCAACATACCAACGTACTAAGCTAGGCTTGTAACGAAAAGGTATCGTTATCAACATTGTGTCGATTACGACGAAACCTTTTACTCGTTGCCATGGTTAAATCCATTTGGATAATGCTTGCTGATGCTGCATGTTTCATTTATGAAATATGGCAGCTGAATGCCAAAACCCCGCTTCCTTAACGGAAACCTTTTGGAGGATGTTTACAACATCATGACGGTTTTGTCGTACCAAAACAAGCAAACAAGGTTTGCAGGTTATTCGATCCATGTATGGATTGAAGCAAGCATAGCGTTCTTGAAACTATCGTTTTGATGTAATCATAATGGTGTATGATTTAATTTAAAACGAAAATGATTCTTGTGTATATAAGGAGGTTAGTGGGAGCGCACTGATAGTGGATGTCCTAAATAAATGATGACATGTCATTTCTTGGAAATGATATTCCCATATTACTATTGTGAAAGCTTGGCTTTCATAAAAATTCTCCGTAGAATTCTTGGGAGAAACAACCATTATTCTAGGAATAATGATCTACTGGGATAGATCTAAAAGTTGTTAATATTGTCCGAGAACTCGTACATTGAAATAAATGTACACGACCTGGTGTCTCATGTGCTTTGAGCACATGGAGTCACAATCAGGCCAATTCAAGTGATAGTCACTGGATTGATGTTAAGAACATCCTTTAGTATCTTAGATGATTTAAGGATGATGTCTTATACTGTGGAGAAGGAGAACTTGAAGTGACTGGGTCCACTGCTGCAAGTTTCCTAACCGACAAAATGACTACTAGTCGTAATAACGGTACTATAAAGTTTGAATAACGGAACATTGAGCTGGAAATCTTCCAAGCAAGATAATGTTACCGAATAAACAACAAAAGCAGAATATTGCTGCAGCTGAGGCAGCAATAGAAGCCTTTTGGATCGATAATAATCCTAATCAGATTATGACTAGTTCTATTAGCAGCTGAGCTTGGCTACAACACAGGCTAAAGAATTAATGGTCTCATCAATGATCCAGATATATACTTCAAATATTCATCTGATTCGTTCGGATCATACATCGTGGTGATGTGATGATCGAATAAATCGCATCAGACGATAATCATGCAAATCCGCTAACGAAAGCATTTTCTCAGCAGAAGTTTGAGCGAACCGTATATAGTTCGGGTGTAGGACACTTGAGTGATTGGCTATAGGCCAAGTGGGAGATTGTTGGACAGTTATGGCCTATAGCATCACTATTTGTACAGATCATGGTGTTGTTGTATAAATTAACTATGTGACAAAGGAAATTGCCATTTTATCATTTGTAATTAGATTACCAAGATGTATAAATGATAGAAGGTCCATATGATTAATTCCGGATTGAGATGATATGAGACAGTATCAATCCACGAAGGTTTAATCATTAAATATCCCTAGTCGTAGTATTATCGAGATTGGACATCGATAATGCGGAATAGACTAGTATTACACTTGTGCGCGTTGTGGGAGCATAACGGCATAGTTCTCATATATTTGGGTATTGGATACTCATGCAAATGTAATAAGAGGTTGTGTTTACCGATGGTACGGAAACAGCTTCGCTCTGGATAGACCCCTCTGAATTCCATTGGTAGTATGACTATGTGTCTATGGAATTTCGAATCAGGGTAGGTGTATTTGGTCTTAACCTGAGACTTGCACCGCTAATACTTGCGACAATCAATATACTTTGTCTTTGGACGTCTAGGGCTTTAACAGGTTCTGTGTACGCCTCTTCTGGGTATATTGAGAATCGTAGTGTATGGGTGTGATGTCGAGATGGAAGTATCACTCCAGTCATAGTGGAGATGATGATCACGTAGGATACGGAACTGGTTCTCTATATGCTGCAGCTATCGGGATATATGACTAGGTCATGTTTATCCGATTATAGAGACTAGTTACCAGAGATCCGATATATGCTTCGTACGGGGCAGACACGATTCTAGCCCTAGGTCTTGCACGTGACATCTGATGCTGGATCAAAATACGCAATACTACGTATACTACCCCTGATATAGATCACATATTCCAGTAAGAATATTTCTGGAGAATTGGGTAGGCACGATGCTTTGCTAGAAGCCAACCATGTCTTGTAAATCGATAAAAACGTAGTACTAGGTACGTACGTGTTCGGATAGTCCAACGACCGGATTTACTGGCAACATATCCGGGGATCTCATGGGTCGCTTCCCGAAGATTCACCGATGACGTATGACTCGCACTTTATTAATCTGGGATTAATTATAAGAGAGAGAAAATTAATCTGGGATTAATTGCGGAGATATTTTATCTGGGATAAAATATTATTAAAGAGAGAGATAACGATTAATTTGGAATTAATCGACAAAATAATATATTCGATATATTATAGGAAATTGGATTTCGACGCGGAATTAAAATTAGATTTTAATTCGGGCGAACGAGTTAATTTAGAATTAATTCGTTAGCGACGTGAATAGTAATTTTGCCAGACAAAATTATTTAATTGAATTTGATTTAATTACGTCGCAAAGGAAAATTTGTTAATTCGGAATTAGCGAACCCGATCCCGGGAGTGTTTGCGGGCGCACTCACATTTCGAATTCAAGTGCGGCCCACAAGTCACATCAAGCGTCAAATCATTAGTCACTTTGATTGATGTAATGTCTAGTCACTTTGAGTGATGCAACAACTTGTCACTTTGATTGATGTGACAACTTGTCACTTTGATTGATGGTGGTAGTTGGATGCCTTTAATGCCATTTACCAATTTTGAATTTGGTAAATCATTAATTGATTTTGGAAAATCAATTAAGTGTATTAGATACACAAATCCACACAACCAACACAACACTTTTCTTCTCTCTTTCCTCTCCTATAACTCTCGGCCAAGGGCCATTTTTGCTCTCCAAAATCTGCAAATGCCGTGAACACAAGGAGAAGCAAAGGGAATTTTGTGGCAAAATTTCCAAGGTGCTAGCACACATCCGGAGTCTTGCGAAGGTGATAGGGAAACCAACTTGTGAGCATGGAATAACCACATGAAGCTTGGAGCTTGGAGGACATCCATGGCCGAATTCTTGGAGCACAAAAGGAGCCTTTGCCGTGAGCATCATGGACCAAAAGCTTGAAGATTTTTGTGTTCAATGCATCGCCAAATTCGATCAATGTAAGTATGATTCCGCCATTCTTCATTGTTTTATTCACACATGTTTCTTTGCTTGAAATCGATCTTGGGACTTAATAGAAACCCAATAGTAAAATCCTTGTACGGATTAAAACAAGAACCTAGACAATGACATGAGTAAATTGACAAAGAGATGTTGTCAAGTGGGTTTAAAATCGATGAGTGTGATAAGTGTATGTACACCAAATCAACTCAAAAAGGATATGTCATTGTTTGTCTCTATGTAGACGATATGCTGATAATTGGTAATTATCATGAGTTGATTGAGTCTACCAAGAAAGTGTTATCCAGCAAATTTGATATGAAAGATTTGGGAGTAGCTAACCTAACTCTTCCTCTGTCAAAGAATACTGGCTTAAGCGTATCGCAATTAGAGTATTCGAGGATCATCGGAAGTCTGATGTATCTCACGAATTGCACACGAACTGATATCGCTCAAGCTGTGAACAGGCTTAGCAGATATACAAGCAATCCTAGACATAACCACTAGAAAGCCATAGTAAGAGTTTTGAGGTATGAGAAACTTCAAAATATGGGCTTAATTACGAGAGATATCTTGATGTTCTAGTGGGATACAACGATGCGGACTGGATATCTGATACAGTGGATTCCAAATCTACGAGTGGATTTGTTTTCACACTTGGTAATGCAGCTGTGTCATGGAAATCCTCGAGGCAAACATGTGTTGCCCGGTCTACAATGGAATCAGAGTTTATAGCATTAGACAAAACATTGGAAGAAGCAGAATGGCTTAGAAACTTCCTTGAGGATATTCCTAGTTGGCCCAAACCGGTGCCAGCGATTAGCATACATTATGAAAGCCAATCGACTATTGGGAGAGCCCAAAATACAATGTATAATGGTAAGTCTCGACACATACGTCGGAGACATAATACCATAGGTCAACTGCTTTCAAGTGGCATAATATCGATAGATTATGTTGAGTCAAAGGAAACCTAGCGGATCCACTAACTAAAGGTTTACATCGAGAGCAAGTTGAGAAGTCATCGAGGGGAATGGGCTTGAAGCCTATAATCTAAGAATTGTCACTGTGGAAACCCAACCTAGCTGACTGAAGATCCCAAGATCTAGGTTCAAAAGGGACAACATAAACTTTGTGCAATTCAAAACAAGCACTGAAGAGTTTTGTACTCTTTCCCATTCCGATAATGACGCTAAGTGATGTCTGTCATGGTTAGGATAAGCTAAGGCTTTTAATGATCACTATATTAGGAGATGAGTCCTAATGGGGGTAAATACAGATTACCTCTTCATAGTAGATCATTTATTTCAAGTAAGAAGTGAGGCCGCTTCCATGGGAACTTTTAAAGGCGGGTTACCCTAAAGTGCTTGATGAATCCAGGACCGTTGTTCAGGGCCGAAATGAACACAACCGTAGAACGGGAAATGGTCGAAGTAAAGTTGTGTGATGGCAGTTGTCTTGGTTTACACCAACGGCAGAACAGTTCAAGACTATGGGTCACTGGTTTGCCAAGTAAATCCGATTGTCATTCACTAGGAAAGGTTCAAGGCGAAAGCTACCTATTTCGATGCAGCTTTAGTTCACGGAAACTCTCTCAAGTGTCTGCATGAATATTTGAATAATTGTGGGGGATTGTTGGAAATTCTTAAAATCTTCAAATATACTTGTTTGGATGGAGGATGGACATGTCCCTTGGATGGTACCCCATGGGGACATGTCCTCAAATTGTGTGTAAAATGATCATATGCTCCAAGGGGTGCATATGAGGGGTATAACCATTTGGATGGTTGCACCCCAACCCTAAGGGTGCCTTTGAGGCATCCTTCCATGCTTATAAAATGAAGTTTTATGTTCCTTTTTAACACACAAGGAAGAAATCTGAATCATCCAAAATTGAGAGTCTCATATTGTTTTCTTGAGTTTGAGAGAATTCCACCATATTCCAAGTTCAAGATCTTGTTAAGGTGTGCCCCTTGAACAAGAGGAATCCGGGTTATCTTGGGAGAACATTAGCCACAAATCCGTAGAGCACCGAGATAGGGCTGATAAGTTCTTAAGGACAGAGATTTATCTCGACTCGGATCAAAGTTTTCATCAGGTTTTCTTTATTTTCAAGTTTTAGGGTTTTTCAGGATTTTGCACTTAATTTTCTGGTTTCATCCGTTTGAAGCATGTTATTTTCCTGTTTAATGACACTATATGTACAACATGGTGTGTTGTTATTACTTAAACATGCATAATTCATAAAAAAAATAATACTCAACAAGAAATATCATGTATGCATTACATAAATCAAATGTCTTAGACAAACCAGAAATTAATTTTGGATGAAGAAGAAAAGAATACCAATTCGAGTAATTCTCTGTCCTTAAGAACTTATTAGCCCCGCCTCGGTGCACTACGGATATTATGGCTAATGTTCTCCTCGGATTCTTGGTAACTTCTTTATTTAGGGGCACTCCTTGAATCAAGAACACGAACTTGGACAAAATGGTGGAACCCTCTCAAATATGGAAGAACCTTAAACTTTCTAATATGCCTTAAGACTTATAATAGAATTAATGGAAAGAAATTTAAGTAACTAAAAAGAGAACCCAATTCCTTTATTTATAGACATGGAGAGTTGCCTTCAAAAGGTACCCTTATGTCAAAGTATATACCCTTTTAAGAGTCATGACTCTCCAAAAAAGTCTTTTAATCCTAAAAAGACACATTTTCATATTTTGAAAATTTACTACAATAAAAGGAAACAAGACAAATGAGGTGGAAAATCTTCCACCCAATTATACTGTTCAACATAACGTACAACAAACTTGGCTAACGTATCTACTATTCCGTTACCCTTGATCAAGATATGACAATTTCAGAAATATTATTTTGATTGTAGTAATTTCTTAATTTTGTTAATAATCCAAAATAATTCAATACATGTATTGCGTTCGTTAAAAACAATTGAGTAACTCGTAACGAATCATAATCTATATGAAATGGACAGTGTAACATCCCGCCAAGGGCAGGACATTACCAACAAGAAGAGATAGGGATAGATAACCCATCTCCCCGATTCTCAAACCAACAAGAAACGGACAAGACAAACCCTAATATTTTGACAGCCTACATTAAACATATAATACAAAAGGACCTATGGTCCAACCAAATCACATCAAATCTCAATAATCAAAGGCTCGTACCCACAATTACACATACAACTTAGAACATTCTTTTACATCTATACACAGATGTGCATTATACGACACAATACATAACAAACTTCTATACATAAACACATTTCACATGACACTAGGACGGGTGACTGCAACTCGGATAATCTCTCGTCTCGAGCTCAAGCATCCAAAATTTGATGGCTGAGCAACTGATTGCCAACCTGTAAAACCAGCAAACTGATGTGGTGTGAGTTAGGAAACTCCATAAGTCATCATACCCATCACGAAAAGCAAAGATAAATTTTCAAGTTCGATATAAATAACACATACATGTATATGTATACTTATATATATAAATGCTTGTCAAAAATATTTTAACTATGTTCTGTTCTTTACCCTTTTTATTTTAAAACATAATCTTTTTTCATATTTCGATCAAGAAACTGAGTTCACAACGCTTCCTTGATACAAAATCGAAACTTTTAAAACAATACTATAACATCTTAAAATATTTGAAATATCATAAAATCAGAAAGTTTTGAAGATTATCTTTTAAAAACAAGTCAAGCACTAAATCCTTTTTTACGAAATACCGTTCGAACGCTTGACATCCAAGATACAGATACGTACTTAGAAACATACTTGATGCGATTCAGAATCCTTATACACAAACTTCTTCAGGCATTCAAACCCCGAATTACATATGCACACAACCTGAAGAACGCCACTCGAACGAACAATCTTTGGGAATTTTATTTCGAACAGACTGAAAAACACATCACAAACGTGAGTGTTGTTTGCGTTCGAACGCTTGGACGAACGCGACATAAACACAAATGTCAATTCAGAAAGAATCTCCTCAAAAATGTTCCCAGCTACTAGTATGCATGTGATGTATTTGAGACTACCTCAGCGAATGCCAAACTCTTGTAGCATGCTTGCGGTGATATATTGAGTGTTGCACACACTCATTTGGATTTCCACACAATTGACATCTACCATTATCAGGTTATTCATCGTTGGTAAAATGCCCGCCATACGAAGATTTTAACTTTAATTTGATGACACTCGTGCTTTTCCCTCTGAAATAATTTTTTTCCTAAATACACATATTTGTGAAAATGTTGTACAACGTATTGTGCAAACAACAATTTTGTTCCTAATTATCTCATAATATATATATATATATATATATATATATATATATATATATATATATATATATTATTAATTTTCCACGCGTAAATTTACTTTCTCTAGAAAACTTTGAAATCGTTTCTTTTTCCACTTGCGGTTTCAGATGTTTTCACTTTTTCACTTTTATCAGAGATAATTTTCTCTAAATTAAACATATAATTTGGACACTTTTTCACTTTATTAGATGGAATAGTGATCAAAATTAAAACCGCACATGAAAAAAAGAACGATTTCAATTTTTTTTTGGTAAAGTGAGCTTACTCTATTTAGGAGGTGCAAAAATGATAATTCCTTCTAAAAATTCAATTTAAATATATAATATAACTTAATTTTTTTCGTTTATCTATACGGACAATATTATTTGCCCATAAGGGATGAGGTTTGGTATCAAAAGATTTAGGATTTGATTGTCAGGTCATGAGTTCGAGTTCATGTGGTGTATTTATTATAAGATTCTGGGACAACCGGAGATTTTATCTACTGCGCTTATACCCGAATCGAGAGGTTTGGTGACAGAATTTCCAATATTTTCAAAAAATATATATATTTTAAGAAATCATTTAATTAATGTCTTAAAACTTAGAACAACTCATGGCGTATCACTGAGCCTGTATTGAAGACAATAAAAACTGGATTTTTCACATTAGAAATATGGGGGCTTCGATTAAATCTGAGGATAAGATTTTATTTTTTTTAAAAATGTGATAGCAAAATTCAACTCTAAAGCGAAATTGCTTTTTTGCACTAGCTTTGGTATTAAATTCAACAGCCGATACCGAATCTTTATCATGGAGGGGGCAGATTTGTCATGTAAATTTTTTATTTTTATTTTTACCAAAACAAAAAATAATAAATAATAAAATAAACATCTGAGGGAGCAGCTGTCAACAAGAGAATGCAGGGTAGGTCTGTTGAATATGGGACGTGTGTCAGGTTTTACAGTTCCAATTCTGATCTTCGGCACGAGGGGACGTTAGGGTAGTGGGGCCCACTCGATCAGACTGAGAATCAGACGGCTGCTATAAGTTTTGGTTTTTTTTTGTTGATGCGACCCACTCGATCAGGAAAAAGTCGTTGTCGGTGAGGGGCCCACCTGAACCGGCCCCCACCTTTCCCGCTATTTTTTAACTCGTTTATTATCCAACAACTCCGAAAATAAGGACTGTCTGCTAACCGCAAAGAAAATGACATACAAATCCAAATACAATATCTGAATTTCATTTTAATTTTAATTATTCTTTATCTTTTAAGCAATCCAATTTGAATGGGGGGCTGATTGTACTGCAGCAATCCAAAATAAAATTTCAAACATTTTATCTTTCTAAAATCACGATTCAATGATCGCGATTGTGTCATGTGATATTGGAAGTGTGCAATAACATGGGTCACTGTAACGCCCCGTACCCATTCTTTTTATTGGACTTGGAAAATCCTCATTAATCCTAATTTAATCCAAATATTCAATTCAATTGAGTATAAAATATATATATAGTGAATGCTCTTAAAGTGATTTTAAATATTAGATTTTGACATATAAAAAATATATTAGATTTTGTTGTAATAATTTTATGGGGACGATGTAAAATGTGGATTTAAATTCGGTGTTGAGTTAGGTTTTGTATTAATTTTTTATAATTTATAATTGATATTTATTGAAAAATAATTTATATGTAATTAAATTTTAATCATGTATTATTATTGAAACATTCGTATTAAAAATTATGAAAAATTTAATACAACACAATACTAGATCCAAATTCAAAAATAAATCACTTGATACCCAAGTTTTGATGTTCAAACAAAAAAAGAAAAAAGAAAAAAGAAAAAAGAAAGAAACCCTCTTTTGGTAAAGGGTAGACACCCCTTTTGTTTTATTTTTAAAGTTGACGATTCAAGTGTTACTATGTGTGTTATAGAAATATATTAATTTTCTTGTTTATGAGTGGATTTTCGAGCTGAGCTTCAATTATCTTAAATAGTTATGGAATAAACTTGTATGAGACAGGCGAACCGATCATAATACATCCGTTTTTTTTAATATTTTGATATATATATATATATTAAATTTGAAATTAATAAATTACAATAGAGAGAAATTTTTATTAATTAACGCATTATATGTATTCATTATATGGATCCATTATACCCATTCCACATAAGTTTTTCCAGGACTTTTGATGCAAGTATCAGTATATTTGAGTACATGTTTGATCAGTGCGTATAATATATATTTTCACATTGATTTATCAGTGATTTGCCTTTAAATCATGTTCTTGAATGTGGTAAATATACTAATATTCATTATTTTATTATTTAGGATGCATTGTATGAAGAATTGAGCAAAAAAGAGTGAAAACCCTGAGATTTCTGATTTATACCAATGACTTCATGATTTACGCAGCCTTCAGTATATTGGCCATAACTTTTCCATAAAATGTCCAAATGAGGTGCCACAGGTTGCATAATAAAGAAGACTCTACAACTTTGTAGTTTACGTTGAAGACTGAACCAGACTCCTTCATGGCTATAATAAAACATGAATCTGACAACTCTATCATATGGCGATTAGACGCCAAATCTTGCGTTGCGATGCCCGGTAGTTAAAAACCATTCCAGAAACTCAAAAAAGGCTTGCGTCATGACGCAAATGCCTTTGGGTCGTGACACAAATATGGAAAACTCAAAAATTAGATATGAAACTTGATTTTTATGATATCTATAAAAAGATAAGTCTATGGTTACTTGAGAGAAGATTTTGGGGAGGAAAATAAGCATCTTTTGATGCCAAAATACTTTAAACACAACAAACATTCAAGAACAATCAAGAACAAGAAGATCAAATAAGGATTATTGAAGAACTTGAAGATTGACAACCTTTATGATTTGTTTTATTTATCTATTATGTATTAATTCTTTGTTATTTATTATGTTGAATACCATGATGAATTTATTTATCTTCTTCATCATGAACTATATTTTATTATAGGATTGCAATGAAACCTAATATGAACTTTTATTAATTAAATCTTTTTATGAGTGATTTGTGAGCTTCTATGTGGAATACTTATCATTCTATTTGCTTAATGTGTTCTATTGCTTGGTGTAGACATTGTATTTTTACGTATAGTCCGATGATGAGTCCCTTATGGGAACACCCTGTAAAGTTTATGAAGGTTGTAAGGTTTAATATTGGAAAGAAAAGGAACCCCACAAAAACCCAAAAGTCAGAGTTTTGACCGGACATAATCTATGTCCGGCCGGGTATAAACAATGATGTCCGGCCGGATGTTCCCTACGTCAAGGCAGATATATATCGTGTTTCTAGTTTTACAGAAGGATTCGATCACTTTACTTTTTTAGCTGATTTCATGAAAACAAAATGTTTTCCTTAACAAAAAAAATCATTTCATTGTTAGCCAAACCCTACACACTATAAAAAGAGCGTAAAAAGCGTAGCTAATGGGATTTTTTGACTTTTGGAAGCATCGCTCTCTTTCTCGACCTTTGACAAACAGTAACCCTAAACTTTCAATCTACAACAAGATTTAGCAACCAAACCAAGTTTCCAGAAGTGTTCTCGGAGCCAAATTACGCTTAAAAGTAAGACTTGAGGGCCCTAAACCAGTACTTTCACGTTTTGTAGTTCATTGAACTGACGCCGCATATCCGGTAGGGCATACAAAATGTTCGGCTGGACGTGCATCAGTCATACAGTAATGTTGGGGTTCTAGCGCGAGCGCAGCGGAATAGCGCGGTTCGGGCGAAATCGTAACTTTAACAAATTTTAAAGTTACCAAATAAATTATTCAATATCCAATATGAATAATTCATTCATATTTCACCTATACATATTTATTCGATATCAAATAACGACAAAAATAATTAAGAAACTCCACGAAACTTTTACGAAAAAATATTTTTCTGTAAAGTTACATAAAACGCGTTTTTGTCCGAACCGACCAACCAATACACAAAGGGGCTGCCCATGTCAGCCTCTATAGTACTTGGACAGTTCATGGGCTTCCCGAACAGTGACCAATTCACTGTTTGGACAGCGGACACCCGGTAAGCCCGGAACTCACCTGGTAACGCCGTTTTTCACCGTTTTCACGTATTTCAACTCTGAAATAATTTCCGGAAAATGTACCAATGCCCAAAACACATCCAATACATTCATACAACATAATTTTCAACACCAAAATCACAGAAATTATAGATCTGATTTGGTAACCAACAATATCATTTTTCATGCTTTAAATCCAAATTTCTCAACATTAATCATATTAATACTTACACCAACCAAAATCACCACAAATGAAGAACTCAAGAACAATTCTAGGAGTTACAAGTGTGGTCATAACACTCTAGAATGGCAACTGTTGGGAAGCGGCCGCGAGTGCGCAGCGGAAAATTAAAATTATTATGCCGCTTTCCCTTAGCCCAAGGCCCATTTGTTTTGATTATTCTACAAGCCTAGTGTAGACAAGGTACAGAAGTGGACGACACTGTCCCGGGCTCGCGGCCGGTCGGGAGTACGGGGTAGCCCGCGGGGGACTAAATCGAAGAACTAAAATGGAGTCACCACCCAGTGTGAACTGGGAAATGATTTAAGGCTGCACTCACCCCTCGCAAGGGAAGACCTCAAATCGTTGGGTTCGGAACGATCCCTTACGTATGCCAATTTTAAATGAAAAGATTAATGCAATAGTATAACCAGGTCTTATGCAACACATGAAAGAGAATGCAATCAACACACAAGATTTGCACACCCATAAACGTAAATAGAATAAGAAAGGGGAGACAAAAGCATAATTCCATAGGCATATTAAACAAAGAAGCACATAAGATGTGAATAGATAATAACTGTAAAGGCAGTAATAAAAAAAATGGATAATTAAATATGTAATGCAAAAGAAGTGACCAAAGAAGCAAACATGCATGAAATGTGATGAAAATAAATCTGTTCACTGTACGTGCATTCATGTAGCGTTCGAAAATGCTTTCGAACGGTAAACAGATTGCATGCGTTCGTGTAGAGTTTGTAAACGCGTTCGAATGAAAATGAGACATAATGTGTACGTTCGTATAGCGTTCGTAAACACGTTCGAACGGCAAACAGAATGCATGCGTTCGTGTAGCGTCCGAAGACGCGTTCGAACGAGATTACCAAAGTGTTATCTAAAATGACACGGAAACATGTATGAATGTTGCTCAAGCGGTACGTGGAGTTGTATCCCAAGTACAGACCGCACTACCGTCCATTTAGATTCGGCTACGGAATTTATGTCTGGGTTTCCATCTGATATACCGTTAGAAGCAAACACTCAAACATAAACATGGCACGAATGCGAAAATGAAACGATGTAAAATGACAACCAAGACAAAAACGAATAGCGCAATCAATAGGAGAAGGGCGCGGCAAAATATTGTGGTAAAGGTAGCCTTTTAGGCTTTTTCTCCCTCAAATAGAGGACCTTTAAACCGACGTAGTTAGCCCATGCGCATCAAACAAAAATACATAATTAAATAAAAGAGATGCGACGAAGGCCGACATCTATATGGGATCTCGTATGCCCGATTGAACGTATTTCACATTCAATCGAGCATACCTCATCCGGTGCAGTAAAACATCGTGGTAAAGGTAGCCTTTAGGCTTTTTCTCCCTCAGATAGAGGACCTTTAAACCAACGTAATTAGCCCATGCGCATCAAGTAACAATGCATAGAAAATAAATAAAGCAATAATATGGGACCTCGTACGCCGATTGAACATATCTCACGTTCAATCAAACGTACTTCGTCCGGCGCGGCAAAATATCGTGGTAAAGGTAGCCTTTTGGATTTTCCCTCAAATGGAGGACCTTTAATCTGACGTGATTAGCCCATGCGCACTAGATCAACAATACATAAACGAAGAAATACGTAGAATATAAATAGCGGAACAATAAAAACAAAATTAAATACCAAAATGTAACACGTGCTTGAAAGTTTCTCAAGCGGTACGTGGAGTTGTATCCCAAGTACAGACCGCACTACCGTCTATTTGGATTCGGCTACAGAATTTACGTATGGGTTTCCATCCGATATATCGCAAGGGATAGCACTCAAACATCAACCCAACACAAATGAAACCATACGTAAAACACTACGATGCATGCGAATAATCGACTAAGAATAACCGAAAAGATAAATAATGAAAAAGGGGGGGCCCTCAGGTCTTACCTTTTAAGATGCTCCTCGGAAGTGCGTTACGTCGTCGACGGAAGGGTTAATGTTCCATAACTTTTCTGGTTTTCTGGTTTAAGATTTTCCTTCGCTGTTTTGCTGTTTTCTCACTTTTTTGGACTGCAGTTTTCTTCACAATTTGGACTGGTTTTTGGATGGTTCAGGGGCTGATTTTAGGTGATATTGCTCACTGTTTTAGGGGGTTATTGGTGATATTAGGTTACTATTTTTTTGGTCTTGCTGTTGTCGGTTTGTTTCATTTGTTTGGAAGGGGCCGTTTCACGGCCTTGGCTAATCTTAGGGGGCTGGTTTTGTGCGTTGATGAGCTGCTTCTGTTACTTTTTTTTGGTCGGTGGAGGGGTTTATTTCTTTGTTATTTTGTGTCGGTTTGTGGGCATTTTTAGTGGCTTAATTTTGTTTCCTTGTTCACGTGGAGGGCTTAGGTTTGTGAGGCGCTAATGGTTTTTGTTTGTTGTTTTCGAATGAATCCATGGCTGCTTAAGGGCTGTTGAACGTGGCTTTTTTACTTGTCAAGTAGGCCGTGTGCTGTGTGTGTTTGTGAAAAGAGAGAAGTGCCTGTTGAACGAGGGCGTGTGTGAGTGCTGCTCCTGCGTTAGGAAAAATGAAAGAGAATGAGGGTCTACTTCGGGTTTGTTGTTTCGGCCGAGAGGTATTGGCTACGTGTGGAGCTCAGGGTTTTGCCTGGTGAGGGGCTATTCTTTTGCTCACGTTGAAGGGTATTTCTGGGAGCAGTTTAGGGTTTCTTTTGTGAATGTTTGTCGTGAGAGAGCCAATGGGGGAGAGAAGACCATTAGGGTTTGGATTAGTCCTCTTTTTATAAGAGTGGGCTAGGGTTTTCTTGTGCATGAGATTTCAAAACAAAATCATGCAAAAAAAGGATGTGTTTAATTAGTTTATAAAGGGAAACAAATTTGTGTAATTTTGGTGGGGAATATCTTTAATTTGGTGAGTGATTTATTTAAATTAGGAAGAGGATTTATTTAATTTAGGAATGGGATTTGTTTTGATTTTAATTGGATTTGATTTAATTTAATTGGATTTGATTGGATTTAATTTAATTTGTGATATGTGTTTTAAATGTTTTAATTATTTTTGGATTGGGCTTGGGCGAAATGGGCTTTAGATGGGTGCGGGGGTTTTGGGCTGAGGCTTAATATTTTAAAATAGAGATTAATCGAGCGAACCCGAGGCCAATTTAGCGAGTTAAATTTGTTGATGTATTTATTTTTAAATTTTTCCCTTCCGACGTCCATTTCCCGCGACTTCCGCAACTTATCGGGTAGTGCCTCCATACGAGGCTCATCATTAGGCTTTATGCAAAAATGCAGTGTCTACACCTAGGCATGTTACTATATATTCTAAGCATAAAACTCATAAAACATGCAAAGAACATAACCTAAACATGCTAACTATCATAAGAACTCTAATTAAAATAAAGAAAGAAAAAGACTTACTAGAACCGAAGACCCTCCAGTCCTCCCTCCAATCTACAAGTTTTTCTCGAACTCAGCAAGCTCTTCCACGTTCCAAAGAGCCACCCAAGTGTGTGGCCTCTAACGATGCACACACCAAAGCCAAAACTCAACGGCAAGACTACGCCTTAAGTGCATGGTATTTTGCCCTTGGTGCTAGCCTAGGCAAATACCTCAAAACTTTTAACTCGAGGTTCCTCTAGTCAAATAGACTTAAGGATCCTCAAAATCAGTGGCTTACTCTTAAACTTTAGAGTTACTCACTTATATAAACCTAAGATATAAAAGGTTTTGGTGTAGCCAATTTGTAAAGAATTATTTGGGTTTATATAGTGCTCACAAGACAACAAAATTAATTAAGAATCCGATATGGGATAAAAGCTAATTTAATCTTAGCCATTGGATCTTAATTTAGTGGTTTAATGAGATTATAAAACTCTAATAAGAGTTTGGGTCGAATTGGAATTCAAAACAAATAAATTTTTTTTTACTATTCGCGTTACTATTCATGTGAATAGTAATTTTTTTATTCCAATTCCCAAAGTGCCCCTATCGTCATTCACCAATCCCTAAGCCACTATGGAACCTCATAAATGATCTGTTCAATAATTAAACACATTGAACCATTTATGAATAATTCCTACAACAATCATATATGCTGTTATATTTGTACTGAGCACTGTTAACCATTGATTTCGACTTTGTTGTGTGTGACATTTTGGGTTCCCCGCAAGTTGGACATGAAATGAATCGTGATAATTCAATCGAACATAAATTATCCTCCGATCAGATGGTCGTTCGATTTCAATGACCAAGGTTGACATATAGCAACATGACAAGGCCCCCAAATGAGAAGGAAAGATATATATACCCATTATGTATGCGATTTACATATGATACGGTCCCTCGCCTCACTGTATCTCTACCTATTGACCTAGGGTACGGAAATTGTCTACCCATATGGTCAAATGTATGATGTTGATAGTGTCATGAATCGTGCTAACCCAAGAATCTCACATGATTCTTCCACTGTGGCCACAGTGTCAAGCACTGATCACACATATCAACCCGCGAACTAGAATACTACTCTTATAAGAAAATATTATCCGAGAGAGTGGCGATTCTCTATTGTATCTTTACAAACTTCATGTGTTTCAAAAAATGACCCAATCATACCCTTATGACCGGATCTTTTGAACCGAGGAAGGAGAATGTCAAATTTATTTGATCCACACATAAGATTATAAAGACCTCAAGTCGAAAGACTAGTCATATAATCGATACATGAAAGTTCTCACAGACACATGGGATAAACACTCCGTATGAAAACTTTCGGCGGTCAGTTCGATGGACACGAGCAACTCATGCATCCATGTGATACACCAAGTGGACGGATCTCCGATAGTAGCCTATGAGATCGGCTACCCCACTAAAGGGCATATCATATCATCATGCTAGTCTCTTTACTTTGTGAACGTCCAGATTATTCACAAACTATGACTATGAATATTTAAGAGTAATGATTCTCATAAGGCATGGAAGCCATCGTCTTATTACTCCAAGGGCTTTATTACAGTGTTGATGATTCATATAAGTTATGTAAGACACGTATAATAAAGATTGACATTTTATTAATTAATTAAAATATTACAAATACATGTACATATAGCCCATCCACATGTTGGGTATAGGGCATATCCCTAACAATCGCCCACTTGTACTATAACCAACTAGTATGAATCTGGACACCATACTCTCATGTGTGCCTATCATGCTTTTCTTGAGTCAGCCCTTTAGTCAGAGAATCTGCAAGATTATCTTATATGTGTATTTTCTCTATAATAACTTCTTTTCTCTCAACAATCTCTCTGATGAGATGAAATCGCCTGAGTACATGCTTGGATTTCTGGTGGGACATTGGTTCATTTGTGTGGGAACACAAACTGGGCGACGCATGCTGTTCCGGGCTCGCGGCCCGGTTGGGAGTACGGAGTAGCCCGCGGGGGACTAAACCGGAGAAATAATGGAGTCGCCACCCGGTGTGAACCGGGATAAAGATTTAAGGCCGCACTCACCCCTCGCAAGGGAAGACCTCAAACCGTTGGGTTCGGAATGGTCCCTTACTTATGCCACTTGTAATAAAGTGATTTGTGCAATAATCTTACCAAGCCTAAGCAACATATTTCCAAGGATAAGTCACTCTTAAGTTTGCATGCATAGGTACAAAGCTCATATCTAAGTTTACATATAACACATTTTCATGCTTGTATATAACCTATTTGTATATAATCTATGTCCGAATTCATGCATAAAGATAAATTGACATACGGAAGACATACAATTTCACATTGGTAGGCATAGAAGCACAAACACATAGCCTTCATATAAGCATACATATTAAGAAAAGACACTTAAGCGCATAATAGAAATATATAACTAAAGAGGTAATACAAATGCATAAGGTAAAAAGAGATAACTATATGCTAAGATAGACATGTCGTGATGTGATGCAGGAGGACCTGTTTACCGTGGGTGTTCGTGCGGCATTCATATACGCGTTCGAATGGTAAACAGAAGGTTCGCGTTCGTATAGCGTTTGATAACGCGTTCGAACGGGACCAGACAGAAAACATGCGTTCGTGTGGCGTTCTGAAACGCGTTCGAACGGGGTCACATCAGCGACCTCCAAAATGCAGTAAACAACATGACACATACATGAACGAGTGAATGGATGACATCTAATAAATAATAGCGGGCTAAAAGCGCGGCAAGAATCGTGGTAAAAGATTTTAACCTCTCAAAATAGAGGACCTTTAATCGCACGTACTAAGCCCATGCGCAATCAACACAATACATATATAAAAAAAAGTAAAGACAACGATATCGGACTTCGTGTATCCAATTGAACATATCTCACATCCAATCGAATATACATTATCCGGCGCGGCCAAGCATCGTGGTAAAGGATTTTAACCTCTCAAAATAGAGGACCTTTAATCGCACTTACTAAGCCCATGCGCTTTATCACCAATGCACATAAGAAATAAAAGAAACAATATCTAACTTCGTATACCCGATTGAACACTTCTTACATTCAACCGAATATACATCAACCGGCGCGGCAAAGCATAGTGGTAAATGGTTTTAACCCCTCAAAATAGGGGACCTTTAATCCAACTTACTAAGCCCATGCGCTCTATCACATCATGCATATAAAAAATAAAGACAATAGCATCGGACTTCGTATACCCGATTGAACACATCTTACATTCAACCGAGTATACATCAACCGGCGCGGCAAAGCATCGTGGTAAAAGATTTTAACCCCTCAAAATAGGGGACCTTTAATCCAACCCATGTGCTCGATCACATCATTACATAACCAAATAACAAGCGGAAATTAAATGACGAATAATAAATAAATCAAAGCAACATAAAACAAAAGAATGTGCTGTTTACTCAAGCGGTACGTGGAGTTGTATCCCGAGTACAGATTATACTACCGTCCATTCGGAATCGGCTATGAAATTTATGTCCGGGTTTCCATCCGATATACCGCGAGAGTTGACACATCTTTCATTTTATTCCAAGGCCACAACATACAATATTTTGTAATACATGCATATTTATCTACTCAAGGGCCAAACATGCATTTTAACATAATAATCATGCGAACAGTACTCAATAAATAATAAAAATAAAACTGAAAACGAGTGTGAAAAATACCCTCAGGTCTAACCTTTTTTGCCGACTTTCGGACTTGCGTTTCACGGAGATCGGAAGGGTTAAAGCTCCTCAACTTCTCCGGTTCACTGGTTTAGCGTCTTGGCTCACTGTTTTGCTGTTTTGCTTGCTGTTTGACCTCCGTTTTGCTGCTATTTCCTCTGTATTTTCTGCTTACTGTTTCAGGTCTTCAAAGCTACTGTTTTTTTTTTTGTGTTTTAGGTGCAGTTTTTTGTGATTATCTTAAGGATTAAAAATGCAGTTTTTTTGTTACTGGTTTAGGTGATTTAGGGGGGGTGTTTTAAGGTGTTTTAGCTGCTGTTTGGGGTGTGTAAAATAGTGCAGTTTGGGCGTGTGAAACAATGCAGTTTTTGGTGAAAATTTCGGTGATGTAACTGCTATTTTGGGTGATGTTTAGGGGGTGTATGAGGCTAGTTTTCAGTGGTGATTAGGGGCTGTTTTGATGGTTGTAGGGGCTGTAATATTTTTGGCAATGGAGGGGTTGAGGATGGTGATGTTTTCGGCTATGGAGGGAGGAGATGAAAAGAAATGTTTGCTATTTTTCTTGTGATTTGCGTGTAATGTCAAGGATTTCTTGCTGTGATTTGCGTGTGAGTGTGTCTTGTGAAGGGGGTGCATGTCTTGGTTAGGGTTGCTTATATAGAGAAGGGCTAGGGCTTCTCATTGTCTCACAAGGAAGGGTTTTTGTATTAAAGAGAGGATTTGATTTGGTGTTGGATAAGGAAATCAATGGATTGAGGGGGGGGGGACAAATTTTGGTGAATTAGGAAGGTTGAATATTTGATTGGCTTGGTTTAGGAATACAATTTGTTAGATTAAGAAGTCAACATTTTTAATTGGTTATGATTGATTTTAATTAGGCATAATATTTCTCTAATTTAGTATATAATATTTTAAGTTAGGAAGTTACAATATTTTAATTTGGTAGAATTATATTTTATGTCTTATTTAATTTGGTCGCTTATCCTCCGATCAGATGGTCGTTCGATTTCAATGACCAAGGTTGACATCTAGCAACATGCCAAGGCCCCCAAATGAGAAGGAAAGATATATATACCCATTATGTATGCGATTTACAAATGATACGGTGCATCGCCTCACTGTATCCCCACCTATTAACCTAGGGTACGAAAATGGTCTACCCATATGGTCAAAATGTATGATGTTGATAGTGTCATGAATCGTGCTAACCCAAGAATCTCACATGATTCTTCCGCTGTGGCCACACTCTCAAGCACTGATCACACATATCAACCCTCGAAATGGAATACTACTTTTAAAAGAAAATATTATCCGAGAGAGTGGCGATTCTCTGTTGTATATTTACAAACTTCATGTGTTTCAATAAATGACCCAATCATACCCTTATGACCGGATCTTTTGAACCGGGGAAAGAGAATGTCAAATTTATTTGATCCACACATAAGATTATAAAGACCTCAAGTCAAAGGACTAGTCATATAATCGATACATGAAAGTTCTCACAGACGCATGAGATAAACACTCCGTATGAAAACTTTCGGCGGTCAGTTCGATGGACACGAACAACTCATGCATCCATGTGATACACCAAGCGGACGGATCTCCGCTAGTAGCATATGAGATCGGCTACCCCACTTAATGGCGGATCATATCATCATGCTAGTCTCTCTGCTTTGTGAACTCCCATATTATTCACAAAAATATGACTAGGAACATTTAAGAGTAATGATTCTAATAAGGCATGTAATCCATCGTCTTATTACTCCAAGGGCTTTATTACAGTGTTGATGATTCATATAAGTTATGTAAGACACGTATAATAAAGATTCCCATTTTATTAATTAATGAAAATATTACAAATATATGTACATATAGCCCATCCACAAGTTGGGTATATGGCATATCCCTAACAGCAACAAGTCATAAAATGACAAAATTGAACTAATATTACACTAATATCATTCAATCTAACTTCACACATGCATTTAGCCTCCAAATCCATCATCCACATCAAAAAGCCCCAAAATATAAGAAAGGAAGAAACCCTAGAACTTTTCTAGATGCTCAAGAACAAGAAATTTATTTTCTAAGTTTAAGAGTTATGAAAATTACCTCCAAATCTCCTTATTTCCTTAAACTTTTTCTTGATTTCTTCACTTTCTTCCTTATTTCTTCAAATAAATTTTGGGAGCTTTTCTTTATGGAGGTTTCGGTCATGGCAAGCTATTATGAAAGAGAAAATAAAAAATTTCTCTTTAAATACTAGGGTGGCCGAATAAAGGGGCTATTTTGGTCATTATTGCTTTATTTAATCTAATTAAATAAAATCCAAAGGTTATTTGTAACATTTGACAACTACAATATTTATTAACATGCCATTTGTAACTTATAATATCTCACCATCTATCATACTAATTATGACTAATGGATATGATATTAAATTTCTAATTATCTAATTATTTAACAATTAAATATCTATATATGTATTTTTATTTACATTAAATAACAAAATACATATATTTATGACATGTGTCAAAAACTCATTTGACAATTAATTAATATGCATCAAATCAAATTTTGTATCACATACAAATACACATTAATTATTAATTGACCAAAATTCCCTAATGCATGACGATTAAACGATTCGAATTAACTCATTTAATCCGGTGAAGTATTATGAATAATCTATATTATTCATAACGCGCAGCCCAGGTGCTCATTGAGTACACTTCAAATTGTGGGACTCTCTAAGTTTAGGTTTATCCGTCAGGGAAATAAAATTTCGTGTCCATAATTCACCCACTCGTAAATTATGACGACCGCAGATAATCTCGCTAAACTATGCAAGTCGAGGTAATTGCATACGTATAATCCATCTGTCACAAGCTATCAATATTATACTGGTGATGTAGATAGGAACGTCAAATTCCTAAGGTATAATATAGACGACTTTCAAATTTACGAACTCTAAATAATACTCGGAACTCGCTTCTGAATTATACCACGACCATGGATTTACTAGATCACAAACACGTTCAAGATACATATGTCATGTACACAGGACTGACGAATTCTATCTAATACTCACATGATATCATGAGCATCAGTCTACAACCATCGAACTGGCGAATGTATGATCTAAATAGATCGGTGACGTGACTGCCATCAAAGTGTGGAGGATGTATCATATATCCACAGTGGTATCTCAAGTCAAAGGACCACTATGCTACTCGACTCGAGAAGATTCCTATTGACGTTGGTGTACCATATATTAGGAAATCTTTGGTGAGTCATTCAGTGTTTATCAAATAAACACCTATATGTCTATATGAGTCTCCCGAGACTCATGATTCATTGAGATAAACCATCGGACCAAGTCACGATATACGATATGTACTGGTCTCAGCGGATTTTACTAACCGACCTATGTCAGTAAATCTTGACCAAGAACTTTATTTGAAAATATACAACTTATAGTGACACTTCCCAATGTCAATTACAAAATACGTTGTAACTGCGCACTATGTTGTAAATCCTAGGGTCTTTGTCTAATATATACATATCAGTAAATCATATTTAGTTTCAATCTAATCGTAATTAGATCGAATACGTATATAAAAATAAGAGGTGCTACCATTTAGTAAGTAATATTATGGAAACAGAATTATTCGTATTCATGAATCGGACATAAATACGATCCGGATTGGCACTCTGAGCACCAACCCTAACAATGTCTCCCACTTTCTCTAGTGCTAATCCATAGTATCATATACACATCTCAATATGTATCACATACTCATGGTCCCCAAGAGTTCACCAAACACTCAAGAGGTAGGAAATAACAAATAGGTCTGCTATAACATATTGAGTTTGACCAACAAACCCAATCGTTTCCCTTAGCCAGAATCATCCATTTATTGTATAATCTAAGTTATATATCAATATGACTCAGATGCGACATTAATACTGTGCTACAGCTACTGAGTTGTCATGTATTTAGAAATCAAATCCAAATATTATGAGACAACGGTAAGCACAACACCAAAATCAAAACTTCTAATCTATAAGGTTACCATGCAACTTCATAAGTCAATACTTCACAAGTTACAATTAATTCCACTAATACAGTAGAATCTACCGTGACACTTCCTCTGCATCTTTGCTGACTCTATATGACATAGACCATCTAATGTCATAATTAGACTAAAAACTAATTTGATCCTAATGGTTGCAGATTATATTTTCCATGAATAAGAAACTCATTCTTAATATCTCAAAGATAACAAAGAACATGTTTTAAGATATATCCTATGGTCTAAAACATATCAAAATAGTTCATAACAATTACGATCAAATTTATATCTTTAATTTCACATAATATAGTATTCATTATGCCATCATTCTATGATACATAAGATTGACTAGACATTCTAATCAATTTCATTCTCGACAAAGAAATCATCCTTTACGAAAGATGAATACTTTATACAAGAGACACACTAACTGTCAAACAGTTATACTAACTATCATACAGATAGTCTTGCTGTGTCATTTATTAGATCATATTTAATGCACAATTAATGGGAATATCTCACAAGTCTCTTGGTTTTATATCATATATAAAACTTTATATTAAATATAACAAAGACTACTTCCATTGCTTTCACAGAGAAAAGAGGACTTAGGTAAACCTTTTACCTTATAAACATCTCATTATTACATTAATAATGATAATGTCGTTAGGATATATAACACTAGAAAGAAATTTGTATGCTCCCTGTAGGCATTGCATTTTTGCATGTGAAACCCGATGAGGAGTCTTATTTGGAGACAACTACCTTTTAAGTTACGGAAACCGCGGGAAACGGACATCGGAAGGGAAGAGTCAAGAATTGACTCATTGACGGATTAAGTTCACTAGTTTGGCTTCAAGTAACTCGTTTGTTTTCTGTTTTAAATTTATGCTCGCCCCGAGACACCTAAACCCGGCCCACACACACCTAGTCCACATGAACTTAGCCTACACACCCACCTAGCCCACACAAACTTAGCCCAAACACTTAACTAAATTAACAAGCACCTAGCCAAGCCCACTCCCACCCACCAAGGCCCACACGCCCATCACCCTTAAAATACCCCCAAATTAAATAAATAAATATTAATTAAAACATTAACTAAATAAAATAATAATTAAATTAATTAAATAATTGAATTATTATATTTACCAAACATAAAATAAACATATACCTAAATTAAACAAATTAAATATGTTATATACCTAAATTAAAAAGATGATATACCTAATTAAAATCAATCATAACAAATTAAAAATATTGACTTCCTAATCTAACAAATTAAATGCCTAATCCTAACCAATCAAATATATTGTATTCCTAATCTAGCCAAGACATGTCCCCCAATCAAATCCATTGCTTTCCTTACCTAGCACTAAATCATATCCTTATTGAATGCACCAAATCCCTTCCTTGTGAGACAAGGTGAAGCCCTAACCCTTCTCTATATAAAAAAAAACCCTAACCAAAGCCATTCTCTCCCTTCACACAACCTAAGTCACGCCCAAGCCCTAGAAACACACCAAGACTCACGGCCAAAGCAAGAAATCAAGACAGAAAATTTTCTCTCCATCTCATCCTCCTTAGCCGTGAACACCATCTCCCTTGCACCCCTCCATAGCCGAATTTCTATAGCCAATACAACCACCAATACAGCCCCTAACCACCACTGAAAACCACCTCCGTAAACCCCCCCACACATCACCGAAACCAGCCCTATACAGCAGCCCTCCATCACTGAAAATTACAACAAAAAACGCACTGCAGTGAACACAAAAAAAACTGCACTGTTTTACACGCCCAAACAGCAGAAAAATCACCCTAAAACAGCCCCTAAAACACTAAAAAACTGCATAAAAAAACTGCAATTTTAATCCTTAAGATATCACAAAAAAATCTGCACTTAAAGCCTTTAAAAACATCAAAAACAGTAGCCTAAAACACCAAAACAGTGAGCTGAAACAGTGAGCAGAAATACAGCAAAAACAGCGGCAAATCGGAGACCAAACAGCAAGCAAAACAGCAAAACAGTGAGTTAAGACGCTAGACCAGTGAACCAAAAAAGTTGAGGAGCTTTACCCTTCCGATCTCCGCGAAACGCAAGCCCGAAAGTCGGCAAAAAAGGTTAGACCTGAGGGTATTTTTTTACACTTGTTTTCAGTTTCGTTTTTACTATTCATTGAGCGTTATTCGCATGATTATGATGTTTAAATGTATGTTGCGGCCATTGAGTAGATAAATATGTATGTGTTATAAATATGATGTGTGTTGTGGGCATTGGATAAAATGAAAGGCGTGTCGCCTCTTGAGGTATATCGGATGGAAACCCGGACGTAAATTTCATAGCCGATTCCGAATGGACGGTAGTATGATTTGTACTCGGGCCACAACTCCACGTACCACTTGAGTAAACGGCATGTTCTTTTGTTTAATTTTGAGTTGTTTAATTATTCCGCCATTTAATTTTCTGCACGTTATTTATTTATGTTATGATGAGAAAAGCGCATGGGCTTAGTAAGTGCGATGAAAGGTCCTCTAATTGAAGAGGTTAAAATCCTTTACCACGATGCTTCGCCGCGCCGAGTATTTTTGTGTTTACTTTTGTCTTTATTTATGCATAATATGTGTTTATTGCACATGGGCTTAGTAAGTCGGATTAAAGGCCCTCCGTTTCACGGGGATAAGATCCTTACCACGATGCTTCGCCGCGCCGGATGACGTATATTCGATTGGACGTGAGATGTGTTCAATCGGATATACAAAGTCCGATATCTTGTCTTTGTTATTATGCCTTTATTTTATGCATATTATATGTTCATTGTGCATGGGCTTAGTAAGTCGGATTAAAGGCCCTCCGTTACACGGGGATAAGATCCTTACCACGATGCTTCGCCGCGCCGAGTATTTTTGTGTTTAATTCTGTCTTTATTTATGCATATTATGTGTTTATTGCGCATGGGCTTAGTAAGTCGGATTAAAGGCCCTCTGTTTCACGGGGATAAGATCCTTACCACGATGCTTCGCCGCGCCGGATGACGTATATTCGATTGGACGTGAGATGTGTTCAATCGGATATACAAAGTCCGATATCTTGTCTTTGTTATTATGCCTTTATTTTATGCATATTATGTGTTCATTGCGCATGGGCTTAGTAAGTCGGATTAAAGGCCCTCCGTTTCACGGGGATAAGATCCTTTACCACGATGCTTCGCCGCGCTTCTTGTCATGTCACTGATTCTTTTGTACATCATTGCCTTATTCATGCATGTATTATGAAATTCCATATAATTGCATCACCTACCTTAGTCTTGGCTTAATGTATTACAATTTATGCATCCATGTTGTGACATTATTTCTTGTGGTATATCGGATGGAAACCCAGACGTAAATTCCGTAGCCGATTCCGAATGGACGGTAGTGCGGTCTGTACTTGGGATACAATTCCACGTACCACTTGGAAAAGTATTCACGTGCATGTTTGTGCTCATGTTAGTTGCATCCTTTAGCATCACATTATGGCATGTTCATCTTTAATGTAAAATTGCATCTTGGATTGGCATATTTAAATTCGTGTCTTTCTTCATCTTTTCAAGTTATGTGTTTGTATTAATTTCATTTATCATGCGGTTATTTTGACCATATTTTATATGCTTCTTTGCATAATGCGCCTATTACATTATTTGTTGTCATTTTGATTTCCTTTATATTACATGAAAATGTTACCATGACTGTTTGTGTTTATGTTTACATGAATGATTGAATTCTTATGACGTTATGTGCTTGTTGTTGCAAAGGCCTACCTTTAAGCATGTGAATTTGGCAATAAGATTTGATTCCATGTATGTTAGATGTAAACTTTACTTTTAAGCATGTGAATTTAGGATTGTGGTGCACTTGGAAATATATGTCATAGGCTTGGTTGGATTATTGCATAAATCTTTACATTACAAGTGGCATAAGTAAGGGACCATTCCGAACCCAATGGTTTGAGGTCTTCCCTTGCGAGGGGTGAGTGCGGCCTTAAATCTTTGTCCCGGTTCACACCGAGTGGCAACTCCCTTATTCTCCGGTTTAGTCCTCTGTTGGCTACTCCGTACTCCCAACTAGGCCGCGAGCCTGGAACAGCATGCGTCGTCCAGTTTTCTGTGTTCCCACACTCCCACTAACCCTACTATCATATGTGTATTCTCTATGCTTTGATAAAATCAGACAATCTGACTGTTATCAAAATTAGAAAACACAGATTTCCGGAAAGCTTATCTGAGTCTACAATAGGCTATATAAGATAGTATATCAAACTGTGATCTTAGCAGAATACAAACTCCAGAGTCATTCTAGAATGAACTCTTTAAACAAAGAAACCACGATCTCTTCTACGAAGAAACCATTCAGGAACGCCACTTTGAATTCTTGAGCAAAAATACATAGTTTAATCTCAATATTTACCAAAAGATCTTTAATTGTTCAATTAGTGCACTAGAGACAAATTTCCTCAAAATCTACAATAGATTGTTGACTATAATTTTTCTTACTGTCATATTATAAAGGTCAAACCTTTAATAATCTCACTTTGCTTTCGCTGTGGAAACCGTTTACACATTTTATGAACGATTTATAACAAAAGCTTAATCAGGTTCAAAACTTGATTGTAGTAAGCTACGAACAATCTTAGATCTATGGTTCAATGCCAACTTCAGAGATCGATATCAAATATCGCTCCCACTACAAGTTATAGGATAATTTTCTTCGATAAGAAAACAACAGAACCATTAAGTATCAAATACTTCACAAATGATTCAGACATCCTATTGGACTTATATGGAAGTTGTCTAAGGGTATTTTCATCTTATTAATTATGTAGCTCCATTTAAATTTTATCACCCTCACATTTGACTTCACTAAGTCAAGTCTTTTCCACAGTGGTCAGCATATGATGTTACACACTAAGTAATATAATAATTTTATTACTCGGGATCGTAGAAACGATATTCTATCAAATAGAATACAATATTCTGTTAAATAGAATAAATGATAAACTTTTGCTTGTACCTCTGAGGTGCAAGTACTTTTCAATTTTATATACATTATACTAAAGAAAGATTCAAATCTCAAACTTTTCAAGATTCAAATTTTCTACCTATACATATCATATATGTAACTGTAGAAACAAATGGAACATTAATTAAAATGATGAATTAGTGTTACTGGAGCATATCCCCAAAGGTATTGAAACAAATTAGGTAACACTCAATATCAAACGAATCAAATCATATAAGATTCAATTTCTCCCACTGATCGATTCCATCACAATGGAATCGTAGAAGAATAATATTTATTAAGAATCATATTCATTAAATAACCTTAGACAAATTACCATAAATTAATATGTTTGATCGTATCAAACATCTTTGAATTATTCAAAGAATCATGATGAATTTTAAGGATACAGTTTTCAAAACTTCAGATCGAAAATCTTTGAACCAGTTAAAATATTCGATCCACGTTTCATTAGAACAGATTGAAAGTTCTCGAACCTTTCAAGACGTTCAATATGTGTTCTTTCAGAAATACATAACTAAGTCATGACTACTCATTAACCATGTTACGAAGTAAAGAAAAACTATCCAAGATAATTTATAATTCATTAAACTATATACATCCAATTTATTAATTTAATAAATATATGGTCCAATGACGATCATTGTTTAAATGAGATTTATTCACATTCCCAGAATACAATATTCATTAAATGGATAAGGATATGTGGTGTGATCTCGTATCAGACCATCCTTTACCAAACAGAATAAGCATCTAATGCTTATGTGATAAAATCTCATAAAGCACTGTTCTAAGTTATTTACTTAACTGAATATTTTTCTTAATTTTATCTCTTCATCAATGACACTACTAGTCATATTAAAATATGAAATAACTGTTTATAAAGAACATGTAACTATCCAATAGTCACAAGTTCTGATATAAAATATCAAAATAATCATTAAACACTATTTTAAATAAATAGACGTGAGATCTAGTTTCTAATACCTATAGTTGTCGTGTTGTGAAAATCGATATTCTCTACAGACAACTATACGCATCTCATTTCTTTAGCTTCATTATTTATTTTCAACCATTCACAACAATTGTAAATAATTGATCAACAAATTATGTCAGACATATGACCTCTAAAGGTCACTAAAGCCAAGAAATATCATTATTAGATAAACGAAAAACCTAATGGGGGTTTTCTTAATGCCGGTCAAGAATCTCGAGACATGAACTAATTCACGTCAATTTTTACTGCAAAAGAAACTATTCTCTCTACAGAATTATATCCTGAAACGGATATCTATTTAGATGACCTAATGTGACTTAATAACTAAGTCACTAACCATCTTGATTTTTCAATAAAATCGGAACAATATTTCCCGATGGTTTTGACTGATCTAACAATATCTAAGCCTACTCTTAATCTAGAACCTATTCTAGAAATCTGCAACCATAAGGAAAGTCAGAGAACATATATAAATAATATGCATGCAGTGGATTAGAAGTTTAATTCTATATACACAATAGAATAAAGGAAACATAAGCGGCAATTTTCAGAATATTACACATTGCTTTAGTTATGGATTTTAAACCCAGCAGTGCCTCCCACTACTTTACATAATAACGTAATCCCCAACATAAAACGGGAATCCAATAATTAAATTGAATACCATAGTGAGAAGTGGACCCCATGAATATATTTTGACTCACAGCTTTGGCACATTCTCGCCTACGTATATTCATAGATAGACAACTCATTGGCAATCACACTCATTGTGACTCCTAATTTTGGTCCTGACCGTTTCTCGTTATGACAGCATTGGCACGTTCACAAGGTAACGTATCAAGGCTTTACTTATCAGTGACAAACTCAAGCTACCGATGTAGTCCTGATAGCTTTAGCACGTTCAAGATTTCCAATTTCACTTGAATTTGTCTCTTATCATATAAGTTCTACCGGCGCAAATGAACTACCATCAGCCATAACTGCACAGCTTTGACACGATACAACTACATCATAAGGAAATCATTTGTATCCGTACTGGCAAGGTGGACTAGTTACTTTAATGGCTTATCTAAGTGGGGATATTCTTAAAGAGGGTTTTAATTCGAAACTCACCCGGTAAAGTCGTTTTTCACCGTTTTCACGTATTTCAACAACGAAATAATTTACGGCAATTGTTCCAATGCCCAAAACACATCCAATACATTCATACAACATACTTTTCATCACCAAAATCATAGAAATTTCAGATATGATTTGGTAACCAAAAATATCATTTTTCATGCTTTAAATCCAAATTTCTCAACATTAATCATATTAATACTTACACCAACCAAAGTCACCACAAATGAAGAACTCAAGAATAATTCTAAGAGTTACAAGAGTGGTCATAACACTCTAGAATGGCAACAAGTCATCAAATGACAAAATTGAACTAATATTACACTAATATCATTTAATCTAACTTCACACATGCATTTAGCCTCCAAATCCATCCTCCAAATCAAAAGCCCCAAAATATAAGAAAGGAAGTGTTTGGGCCAAAATTGACCCCAGGGGCAAAAATGACATTACACCGCAAGACCAGAAGCCCATCAGCGGACTGGGTCCACAGACGAAGACGTCACACAAGGGTCCAAGCCCGTTAAACATAAAAAAGATCAACAGACACCCGTTACAGAAATCAAGAGAGAATCCGAATTCATGAATACCACCATGAAGTCAACAGTTTCGAGAGGAAGACAAGATCGTCAGTTATCGAACATGAAACACCTGAATTAAACCCTCATTAATAACGAATCCAACGGGCAGATGTGGAACTTGATACCAAGAGACCTATAAAAGAAGAAGGAAAAACAACAAAGAGGCATCTTCAATCAAACGACCCCTAATACCAAGGCAAGACAAATACACACCGCCCTCACGACATACAATCGAAGGTTGAGGTACCTAAAAAGCCTTGATCTATTTACTTTATACTGATCAGTGCTTAGGCTAACTTGAGCGTCGGAGTGCCTACGGTCTCCACCACACCGGTGGGCAGTAAGCTCCTTATTTTCTCTACTTGTTTTGCAGGATTCGCTCGCGCCCTACAAATTGATAATCTCGATTGTGGACCTCGACCGAAATCAGTCTCCATAATTTGGTGCCCACCGTGGGGCAAACGAGCGAATCGACTAGAAGTAGAACTTATCAACGAAATAATCAGGAATGGCCTCAAGCAACGAACAAATCCCAGATCCACTAGCAGCACAAATTGCCATGCTCCAAGAGCAACTCACAAACCTGGAAGAAGAAAATCTCACGATGCGAAATATCAACGAAATTTTACAGCAAAAGTTAGATCACCTATCATCCGACCCTCTGTATAACCTTCAAGGCCAAACCAGCAATGGAGGTAACCGAAGCAATCCAACTGTTCCACCCATTTCAGACGAACCAAATAGCAATCACCCTCAGCTATACTACACTCAGATCCTCTTGTTGATCAGACCCATCTAATGGTCAGTTCTATCAGAAGAGAAATGGTAGAATTCAAAGAAGCAATTATGTCACGACTACCAGGAGTCAAGCTCCCAGTCAGGAAAAGCAGGGCCGGAACAATTTCAGATACCCCTTTCGAGGAATCAATTGTAGCAGTTGAGTTGCCACAGAAATTCAACCCACCTGAAATGAAGCTATAAGACGGGACCACGGATCCAGACGACCACGTCATACATTATAAATTCAAGATGATGTCGACCGGCCTGTCTCCGAGCCAGTGGGAAGCTGGAATGTGCAGGTGCTTTGGAGAAACTTTGGCGGGACCGGCCTTGACGTGGTTCATCAGTCTTCCGTATAGATCAATCAAATCCTACCAAGAACTGGCAAATAAGTTCGTGCAGCACTTTGCAAGTTCGTGCAAGTTGGAAAGGACAACGGATGACCTTAACTCTGTACAGCAGAGAAGAGGGAAATCTTTACGGAGCTACGTGGCCCGGTTCAACCATGAGAGAATAACCATCCCGGATCTCCATCAGCCTACAGCAATCGAAGCCTTCAGAAATGGACTTCTTTATGACAGCGGGCTCTACAAGAAATTGACGAAATTTAGGTGCTATACAATGGACCAGGTCATGGCACCAGCCCAGGTAGAGATAAGGTGGGAAGAAGACAAAAGAAACAAGAGAAGAGTGGATGAAACAAATGCACGAGTGGACCGAAGGCCAGTTGCTTCCAGGCGACACGAAATGGACTTCCCCTCTCAAACCGAAGGGAGGAACCAAAGTAGGGGCGAACGTCGACCCTTCTACAAGAATGTGGACAGACGACCAAGGCCATATAAAAACAGGGAGGAACTATCGGCAAGCAAGCCTCGGCTTCCGGACTACAATTTCACGATTTCTCCAGGAGAATTGGTCTCGGTGCTAAAGAAATTGGGGAATGAAGTAAAGTGGCCTCCACGGTCTAAGGATAGTTCATCCAAAAAGGACACTAGGAAATGGTGTGAGTTTCACAGGGACTACGGTCATACAACGGCGTAATGTATTGCCTTGAGATTAGAAGTTTTAGAACTACTAAACAAGGGGTTCTTGAAAGATTTGCTTACGGACAAGGGGAAGGCTACATTGACACGAATGGATGAAAGAGACAGACAGGGAGAAATTCCAACCCCGCCACCCCCGATTGATAACACTGTTAATGTTATTTCTGGAGGATTGGGAGTTAGTGGAGCTACCTATTCAGCAGCTAAAAGGCATTCAAGGGCATTGGCCACCAACGCTTCTCACACCTTGATGTCTGTAGAGGGAATCACCACAGGTTTGGTAATCGGGTTTCCAGACAACGGGGATTCACATGATTTAAATCCTCACCATGACGCTCTGGTCATTTCCCTACATGTGGCGAACTTCATGGTCAAACGTGTGTTGGTCGACACGGGCTCCTCAGCTAATATAATCTTCGCCAGTGCTCTAACTGACATGGGTACGGAGTTGGATAACATCAATAGGCGAACGACAGTATTAATCGGTTTTAGTGGAGAACAAAAATTCACTATGGGGGAAATACGGCTCCCAGTTTATGTTGCAGGAGTCAATAAAATGACTACTTTCCTGGTATTGGACAGCCCTTCGGCCTACAATCTGATTATAGGCAGGCCCTGGATTCACGACATGAGGGCGGTTTCATCTACCTATCACCAAGTAATTAAATTCCCTACTAAATGGGGGGTTCAGGAGATAAAGGGAGATCGATTGGCGTCAAGAAGTTGCTACCAAACTACCTTGTAGGCTAAAGCTGATCCGGCATAGCAATTACCATCTGGGCCTTGCGCATCAGAGCCTTCTCTACTAAATATTGAGAAGCTCGACGAGGTCCAGATTCACCCTCAATTCACAGATCACAAGGCTTTGGTTGGAGCGGGTTTAGGTCCGAAACTGCGAGCCGACCTGGTAGAGTTCTTGAAAAGACGACACGACACATTCGCATGGTCACATAAAGATATGATTGGAGTTGACCCGGAGCTCATCACTCACGAATTGCATGTGGATCCAGACCACACACCTGTCAGACATAAAAGAAGGAAGTTCGCTCCAGAAAGAAACCGGATCATTGACGAAGAGGTGCAGAAGTTACTACAGAACGGAGCGGTTAGAGAAGTGCAGTTTCCCGAGTGGCTTGCCAATGTTGTAGTAGTGAAAAAGAAGATTGGGAAGTGGAGAGTTTGCATCGACTTCATGGATTTGAACAAAGCCTGTCCAAAGGACTCGTTTCCTTTACCACATATTGATTCGATGGTGGATGCGACTGCAGGGCACGAGTTATTAAGCTTCATGGATGAGTATTCGGGCTACAATCAGATCCTCATGCATCCTCAAGATCAAGATAAGACAGCTTTTGTCACAAGTCGAGGAATATTCTGTTACAAAGTTATGCCGTTTGGCTTGAAAAATACAGGAGCAACATACCAGCGAATGGTCAATAGGATGTTCGACCGTCAAATAGGGAAGACAATGGAAGTCTATATTGACGACATGTTGGTGAAATCCATCAAATCAGAACAACATCTCAGCCATTTGGAAGAAGCCTTCGATATCATGGAGGCATTGAATCCTACTAAATGTGCGTTTGGTGTTGCTTCAGGAAAATTCTTGGGGTACGTAGTCACTCAACGAGGCATTGAAGCAAATCCAGACCAGATTCGATCAATCCTCGACATCCCTTCCCCTTCCAGCCCGAAGGATGTCATGCGACTGACTGGGAGGATCGCGGCGTTAAACAGGTTCATCTCTAAATCCACCGATAAGAGCTTTTTATTCTTCTCAGTTTTAAAAAAAGCGAGTAAATTCGAATGGACTCCTGCTTGTGAGGAAGCACTGAAGCAACTCAAACAGTATTTGACTTCACCGCCCTTGTTATCAAAACCACTCGACTTTGAGAGGCTCTACATTTATTTGGGAGTCTCGGAGCACGCGGTCAGTGGAGTCTTAGTAAGAGAAGAATCAGGGAGTCAACAACCAGTCTACTATGTAAGCAGAGCATTGTTGGAAGCAGAGACGCGCTACCCGCTAATGCAGAAGTGGGTCTTCGCACTTGTCACGGCCGCAAGGAAACTCAGACCCTATTTCCAAGGGCATGCGAACAAAGTTTACACAACGTACCTTTTGAGGAGCATTCTTCATAAACCTGAGTTATCTGGGAGATTGATGAAGTGGGCAATTGAGTTAGGGGAGCATGACATAGATTACCAACCCAGGATGGCTATCAAATCGCAAGCTTTGGCCGATTTTGTGGCCGACTTTGCTCCCGGAATGATGGCTGCAGCCGAAGCTGAAATCAATTCCATTCAGCTGACAAGTCCTTGGAAGTTGGCGGTTGACGGATCAAGTAACAAAAAAGGATATGGACTTGGAATGGTAATCACTACCCCCTCGGGCGACGTTCTACAGCAGGCAGTCAAATACGGTTTCAGAGTAACCAACAATGAAGCCGAGTACGAAGCATTGATCGCAGGATTATTATTGGCCAAGGAATTGGGAGCAAAAGAGATTGAAGTGACGTCAGACTCTCAGTTGGCGAAACTCCATTCTCATTGGTATTTGGGACGGAAGCAGTAAATCCATCTGAAGAAGTCATCCATTCTCCATGATACCAGTGGCTCGACGAAGAAAGCAACCGACAACTGATAAACTTCAATCTCGACACGATTGATGAGACTAGGGATACAACTTTCATTCGACTGGCCGCTTATCGACAGAGGATAGCCAGATATTTCGACAAAAACGTCTGGACCAGGACTTTCCGCACTGGTGATTGGGTCATACGGAGAGTGTTCCAGAACACAAAAGAATGTGAAGATGGGAAGTTGGGCCCTAATTGGGAAGGCCTTTATCTTATAGCTGAGGTTGTTGGGAAAGAAGCCTACAAGTTAGAGACCATGGAGGGGAATCCTGTTCGTAACAGCTGGAACGCGGTGCACCTTAAAAGATTTGTCCGGTAACATTTATGTTTTGACGATTAGTTCTTTACCAATCTACTTTTTACAGTTATCATACTTTTAGTAAAAGAAAAAAAAAACATTTGTAGAAGTTGTTCGACAAATTGCAATAAAATTGTACAATGGACTCTTGCTCCATTCTTCACATTGAAAATAAACAAACCATTCATCATTTCAATATAACATAACACCAATGGTTCAAAATACCTCTTTGTGCCATCCTACCAATTCTAAATACAAGCTTTACAAAGAAGTTCAAGTTAATTCTTATACAATTCGCCTTCAAAGACTAGCTCCGTCTACATCGGTCGTTGTTGGGAGGCAAACAGGAACGTCTCTTTCACTCTCCATATTCACGGGTTCGGAATGGGTAGCGGCTTGTGCGACATTTACCTCTTCTCTTCTATATCCTTCTCGATCTCCACCGTGGCTTCTACGTTGGTTGGATCTGGCTCAGCCTCTTCCTTTCTCATCTCTACTTCTGTTCCTATTTCCACTTCATCTTCTTCCGTCGACGAAGAGATACCAGCGGCGCGCCTTTCATATTCACTAATCCATTTCTCAGGCTTCCATTCAACATGTTTTCCAGCAATAAATTCTTTCATCAAGTCATATCTATTCTTCATCATAAAGTCAATGGCGATATCCTCCATTTGGTCCAAAAGCGACTCGTTCTCATTCTTCAAATTCTCAAAACCCGCCTTGTAACCTTCAATTGTTATTTCAGCAGTTTCCTTTTCCAACTTCAAGGTAGCCTTCACTTCCTTCAGCTCCCTCTCAAGAACTTTTTCCTTCCTCTGCGAAGCAAGCAGTCCAGACTTCAAATCAGACGACTCCTTTTTTACCACTGATAAAGTCTTCTCCAGCTCCTTGACCCTCCTCTGGTTGGACTCAGCATTTTTCCGTAAGAACAAGCTACATTCCAGGGCCTAAAACATTCAAATCAGAACGTCATTCGACACATAATAGTAAAAAAAAAAAACAAGTAATGATGATACTCACTTGGTAGTTTAGAGCGATGGCTTTCTTCATGGCCTCCGTCGGCCCAATTTGTGCCAATCTCACTTCATCCCCTTGGAGTAGAAGTCCCTCAAAAAATGAGTCGATGTTTGAAGGGTCAGAAATTGTGGTCGACTCTTTTGGAACTTTCAAGATAAGGGTGTCAGAGTCCTCTTCAGTTTCCACCTCGGCGACAATCTTCCTTTTCCTCCCGGTTGAAATAATCTCTGTCGACTTCACTTTTTCTGCGACACCCCCACTTGAAATTACCTCCCGAAGTTGGGTGCCAGCTTCTTTTTCAACCTCTAGCTCTCTCTTCTTCAGTTTCCTTGACTTTTTTCGACTCTTCATTTCGTCGAGTGAAGCTACTGTGAATGGACCAGACATCATCTCCTCTGCGCATGAAAATTCCTCAATTTTTAAGGGCTCTCGATATTTTTTATTCACCCCATACAAATTTTGAATCGACCACCTACAATTTATCACGGCCAAAACGTCGTTAGAGAGGGCCAGAACTTTACCTTCACGCTGATAAATCTCCTTCCACAAAGGAGTCGCCCTTAATCTCTTCTCCGCTAAGATGGCCTTACAATTCCTTACGTCGTCCGACAGAGATAGAATTGCTTCAACGTTTGAGGTGGAATGTACGGTTGAGATGAACGATCTGTTTTGGAGAGGATCTGCAACGACAAACCCTCGGTTATTCGAAAAACACAAAACACAGTTATAACTTATAACTTAGAAAAGAACGTCACTCACTCGAAAAACACCAAAACTCTGGGATTCGACCAGCCCCAGTCAAACCAAATATACCCTCACCCTTTGCGAAGAAATAATAGGACTGCCAATTTCCCCTATCATTAGTCGGCAATCCAATAACTAGATGCTTCTTTCTTTGTCGAAGGATCATAGTATATCTCCCTTTCTCCTTCAAGTGCTCCTTTAAATAATATGTCTCTAGAACATCATTTACCTCGAAGAGTACAACAACTCGAAGGCTAAACACTCAATCGACAGAAGGATCCTCCACGCGTTTGGCATCAATTGAGACGGAGCAATTTCAAAGTGGTTTAACACTTCCCAAACCAGTCTCATGATAGGAAACCTCAATCCCACCTGAAACGGACGAATGTAAAAACCCATCCACCCCGGGACCTTGTAATCAATTCTTTCAGTCGACGAAGGTACCCGAAGTTCTAGAGAATCAGGAAATCTATACATACAGCTTAGTTCCTACAACATTTTCCCGGTCATACGACTAGCAGGATTTCTGGACAGAAAGTTGGTGGGCTCACTGATGCAAGGAAAGTCACTCGGCTCCTCAATTGCAGGCAAAGATCTTAGTGGTATGGCCTCGGTAGGAGTCTCCCGAGGGGACATGGCCAGGGTAACTACTCCACTCTCAATCAATTTCTCGTACGACCAGTCTTTGTACACTACATCCTCCTCGGTCTCACTTGATGATTCGACATAACTATCTATCTTGGAGCCTAAGCTGCCTAAAGACTCCTCACTCGACATTCTCCAAACAAAAAGCATATAAACAATTAAACTCCCAAGTAATCTACCTCTTAAAGATCAAAACCCACAAACACAATTCTTAAACTAATCACACTAACCCAAAGATCAAACAGCCAAATTTACCTAAGAACAGCTTGAAATATTGCTATGAGTGCTTAAAGAAATTGAAGAATAAGAGGAAGTTAATGAAGAATACCTTGAGAAACACCCGAGAGCTCTCCTTACTCGACTTCCAAATGAGGAAAAATGAAACACCCACAGCCCTATTATGCACGCCTACTTGATTTGGCGCCAAAATTCCCGCCAAAAACTTCTCGTAATCCGCGCTAGGGTTTGCAATTAATGACAAAAACAAACTAGATCAAAAAGTTAAAGTGTTAAGAACGTCGACCAGGGACTTCCCCGGGTGATTCTCGTCGAGTCAAAAAAAGTTTCGATATTCACTCATCCCATACGACAGTGTCGAGTGAAATCACTCATGAACCCTCTCCCGGTTCATTCGACAGGGGACATCCCCTAGATGAATCTTGTCGAGTCAAATAAGAGTTTTGGTATTCACTCGTCACATACAACAGTGTCGAGTGAAATCACTCCTGAACCACCTCCTAGTTCAGTCGATAGGGGACATCCCCCAGATGACTCTTGTCGAGTCAAATAAAAGTTTTGATATGCACTCGTCCCATACGACAGTGTCGAGTGAAATCACTCTTGAACCCTCTCCCGGTTCAGTCGACAGGGGACATCCCCCAGATGAATCTTGTCGAGTCAAATAAGAATTTTGGTATTCACTCGTCACATACGACAGTGTCGAGTGAAATCACTCCTGAACCATCTCCTGGTTCAGTCGACAGGGGACATCCCCCAGATGACTCTTGTCGAGTCAAATAAAAGTTTTGATATTCACTTGTCCCATACGACAGTGTCGAGTGAAATCACTCCTGAACCACCTCCCGGTTCAGTCGACAGGGGACATCCCCCAGATGACTCTTGTCGAGTCAAATAAGAGTTTTGGTATTCACTCGTCCCATACGACAGTGTCGAGTGAAATCACTCCTGAACCACCTCCTGGTTCAGTCGACTGGGGACATCCCCCAGATGACTCTTGTCGAGTCAAATAAGAGTTTTGGTATTCACTCGTCCCATATGACAGTGTCGAATGAAATCACTCTTGAACCACCTCCCGGTTCAGAAGACAAGGGATATCCCCTAGATGACTCTTGTCGAGTCAAATAAGTGTATTGATATTCACTCGTCCCATACGACAGTGTCGAGTGAAATCACTCCTGAATCACCTTCCGGTTCAGAAGACAGGGGACATCCCCCAGATGACTCTTGTCGAGTCAAATAAAGAGTTTTGGTATTCACTCTTCCCATACGACAATGTCGAGTGAAATCACTCATGAACCACTTCCCGGTTCAGTCAACCAAGGTCATTCCCCAAATTACTCGTGTCGAGTCTAAACAAAATATGGTATTCACTCGTCTCGTATAAACAGTGTCGAGTAAAGCTACTCATGAAATCCGGTCCAATCATCCAGGGACCTCCCATGGGCCATGTCTGGGCAAAGAATATTCCCAATCTACACGACATGTCAATGGTTATATATGGACTCTCACTACCTGCGCAATATGCTTAATAATGTTTCTCCCAAAGCTACCACCTAGTCTAGTCAACCGAGGATAATCCATTGACTACTCATATCGAGTCAAGTAAAGACTACGATATTTATCTGCACTACACGACATTCAAGCGAATCTATTCCTGACCACTATCTGATTCGGACGTCCGGAACCATCCACTGGATCCATACGACATGCCGAGTACTCTCCAAGCCTAGGATTACCAGACTTAGAGAGTAGGGGACAAACTGTTTGGGCTAAAATTCACCCCAGGGGCAAAAATGACATTACACCGCAAGACTAGAAGCCCATCAGCGGACTGGGTCCACATACGAAGTCGTCACACAAGGGTCCAAGCCCGTTAAACATAAAAAAGATCAACAGACAGTCGTTACAGAAATCAAGAGAGAATCCGATATCATGAATACCACCATGAAGTCAACAGTTTCGAGAGGAAGACAAGATCGTCAGTTATCGAACATGAAACACCTGAATTAAACCCTCATTAATAACGAATCCAATGGGCAGATGTGGAACTTGATACCAAGAGACCTATAAAAGAAGAAGGAAAAACAATAAAGAGGCATCTTCAATCAAACGACCCCTAATACCAAGGCAAGACAAATACACACCGCCCTCACGACATACAATCGAAGGTTGAGGTACCTAAAAAGCCTTGATCTATTTACTTTATACTGATCAGTGCTTAGGCTAACTTGAGCGTCGGAGTGCCTACGGTCTCCACCACACCGGTGGGCAGTAAGCTCCTTATTTTCTCTACTTGTTTTGCAGGATTCGCTCGCGCCCTACAAATTGATAATCTCGATTGTGGACCTCGACCGAAATCAGTCTCCACAGGAAGAAACCCTAGAACTTGTCTAGAAGCTCAAGAACAAGAAAAAAATTTCTAAGTTTAAGAGTTATGAAGATTACCTCCAAATCTCCTAATTTTCTTAAACTTTTTCTTGATTTCTTCACTTTCTTCCTTGTTTCTTCAAACAAATTTTGGGAGCTTTTCTTTATGGAGGTTTCGGTAATGGAAAGCTATTATGAAAGAAAGGGGGTATGTTGGTCATTATTGCTTTATTTAATCTAATTAAATAAAAGCCAAAGGTTACTTGTAACATTTGACAACTACAACATTTATTAACATGCCATTTGTAACCTGTAATATCTCAGCATCTATCATACTAATTTTGACTAATGGATAGGATATTAAATTTCTAATTATCTAATTATTTAACAATTAAATAACTAAATATATAATAAATATAAATATCTATAAATGTATATTTATTTACATTAAATAACAAAATACATATATTTATGACATATGTCAAAAACTCATTTGACAATTAATTAATATGTATCAAATCAAAATTTGTATCAAATACAAATACACATTAATTATTAATTGACGAAAATCCCATAATGCATGTATTTTTGTTTAACCGATTCAACGATTCGAATTAACTTATTTAATCCACTTAAATATTATGAATAATCTATATTATTCATAACACATTGCCCAAGTGCTCAACGAGTACACTTCATATTATGAGACTCTCTAAGTTTAGGTTTATCCGTCGTGAAATCAAATTTGTGTCCATAGTTCACCCACTCATAAATTATGACGACCACAAGTAATCTCGCTAAACTATACAAGTTGAGGTCATTGCATACGTATAATACTTCTGTCATAGGCTATCAATATTATAATGGGGATATAGATAGGAACGTCAAATCCTTATGGTATAATATAGTTGACTTTCAATTTTCGATCTCTAAATAATACTCGGAACTCGCTTCCGAAGTATACCATGGCCATAGATTTACTAGATCGCAAACACGTTCAAGATACATATGCCCTATACACAGGACTGACATATTCTATCTTATACTCACATGATATCTGTTGGAATTCTCTAAGGTCCCACGGATCATTATCAAGCAAGAAACACGTGTGAATACACAATGAAATATGGCGGAATCATACTCACATTGATCGGTTGTGCGATGCGTCGAAGAACAAAACTTTTTATGCCCTTTGAACTCCATGAACCTCACGGCATTTACTGGTTTTGAGCTCCTCCATTTTCGGTTCAAGCTCCAAGCTTTTGGGTGGTGATTCCTAGCTCACAAGTGCGATTCCCTATCACCTTCGCAAGACTCCTAAATCGTACTAGCACTCCGGAAATTTTGCCGCAAAATTTCCTTATTTCTTCCTCTTGAATTCGGCAATTCCAGAATTTTTGAGAACAAAAATGGCCCAAGGCCGTGAGTGAGAAGGAGGAGTGAGAGAGAGAGAGAGTGTGTTGTGTTGTATATTAGGTTAATTGATTTCCAAAATCAAAATAAACATATACCAAATATTTGGTTTCAAAGAGTCAAATGAATTTGGAGCCAAAAATGGCCATAAATGCCATCAACACTCATGTCACTATTCACATCAATCAATGATGACAAACATCACTTCACTCAAATGATGTGACTTCCATCATTTGATTGACTAGTGATTTGACGCTAGATGTGACTTGTGGGCCGCACTTAAATTCGCTATATGAGTGCGCCCGCAAACACTTCCGGGCTCGGGTACGCTAATTCCAAATTAACGAATTTTCCGTTGCGACGAAATTAAATCTAATTTTATTAAATAACTTTGCCTAGTAAAATTACTATTCACATCGCTAGCGAATTAATTCTAAATTAACTCGTTCGCCTGAATCAAAATCTAATTTCAATTCCGCGTCGAAATCTAATTTTGTAAAATATATCAAATATATTATTTTCTCGATTAATTCCAAATTAATCGTTTCTCTCTCTTTAATTAATATTTTATCCCAGATAAAAATATCTCCGTAATTAATCCCAGATTAATTTTCTCTCTCTACTAATTAATCCCAGATTAATAAAGTGCGAGTCATACGTCATCGGTGAACTTCGGGAAGCGACCCATGAGATCCCCGGATATGTTGGCAGTAAATCTGGTCGTCGGACTATCCGAACACGTACGTACCTAGTACTAACTATTTTTACCGATTTACAAGACATGGTTGGCTTCTAGCAAAGCATCATGCCTACCTAATTCTCCAGAAATATCCTTACAGGAATATGTGATCTATATCAGGCGTAGTATACGTAGTATTGCGTATTTCGATCTAGTATCGGATGTCACGTGCAAGGCCTGGGGCTGGAAATGTGTCTGCCCCGTAGAAAGCACATATGGGATCTCTGGTAACTAGTCTCTATATCGGATAATCATGACCTAGTCATATTATCCCGATGACTGCAGTACATAAGAGAACAAGTTTCGTATCCTACGTGATCATCATCTTCACTATGACTGGAGTGATACTTCCATCTCGACATAACACCCAATACACTACAATTCTTAATATACCCAGAAGAGGTGTACACAGAACCTGTTAAAGCCCTGGATGACCAAAACCAAAGTATATTGATTGTCGCAAGTATTAGCGGTGCAAGTCTCAGGTTAAGACCAATACACCTACCCTGATTCGGACTTCCATAGACACATAGTCATACTACCAATGGAATTCCGAGGGGTCTATCCAGAGCGAAGCTATTTTCCGTACCATCGGTAAAAACAACCTCCTACTACACTTGCATGAGTATCCTATACCCAAATATATAAGAACTATACCATTATGCCCTCACAACGCGCACAAGTGTAATACTAGTCTATCCGCATTATCGATGTCCAATCTTGATAATACTACGACTAGGGATATTTAATATTAAACCTTCGTGGATTGATACTTTTTCATATCATCTCAATCAGGAACTAATAATAAGGACCTTTCATCATTTATACATCTTGGTGATCTAATCACAAATGATAAAAGAGCAATTTCCTTTGTCACATAGTTAATTTGTATAACAATACCATGATCTGTACAAATAGTGATGCTATGGGTCATAATTGTCCAACAATCTCCCACTTGGCCTATAGCCAGTCACTCAAGTGTCCTATACCCGAACTATGTATGGTTCGCTCAAATTACTAAGAAAAGACTTTCTTCAGCGGATTTGCATGATTATCATCTGATGCGATTTATTCGATCATCACATCGCCACGATGTATGATCCGAACGAATCAGATAAATAGTTGAAGTATATATCTGGATCGTTGATGAGACCATTAATTCTTTAGCCTGCGCTGAAGCCTAGCTCAGCTGCTAACAGAACTATATCTAATCTAATTAGATTTATTATCGACCCAAATGGCTTCTATTGCTGCCTCAGCTGCAGCAATAACCCGCGTTTGTTGTTTGTTCGGTAACAGTATCTTCCTTGGAAGATTTCCAGCTCACTGTTCCGTTATTCAAACTATATAGTACCGTTGTTACGACTTATAGTCATTTTTATCGGTTAGGAAACTTGCAACGGTGAACCCAGTCACTTCAAGTTCTCCTTCTCCATAGTATAAGACATCATCCTTAGATCTTCTAAGATACTAAAGGATGTTCTTAACATCAATCCAATGACTATCACTTGGATTGGCCCGATTGTGACTCCATATGCTCAAAGCGTATGAGACACCAGGTCGCGTATATTTATTCCATGTACGATTTCTCGGAGAGTGCTAACACTTTAAATCTATCCAGTAGATCTTTATTCCTAGAATAAAGGTTGGTTTTTCTCCTAAGAATTCTACGGAGAATTTTTCATGAAAGCCAAGCTTTCACCGATTGTTTGTATGGGAATATCATTTCCAAGAAATTTTTATCATTATTATTTAGGACTTCACTGTCAGTGCGCTCCCACTAACCTCCTTATATACACAAGAATCATTTCCGTTTTGAATTAAATCATATACCGTTATGATTACATCAAAGCGATAATTCCAAGAACTTAATGCTTGCTTCAATCCATCCATGGATCGAATAACCTAAAAACCTTGTTTGCTAGTTATGGTACGATAAAACCGTCAGGATGTTGTAAACATCCTCCAAAAGGTTTCCGTTAAGGAAAGCGGTTTTGGCATTCAGCTGTCATATTCCATGAATGAAACATGCAGCTTCAGCAAGCATTGTCCAAATGGATTTACCAATGGCAACCGGTAAAAGGTTTCGTCGTAATTGACACAATGTTGATAACGATACCTTTTCGCTACAAGCCTAGCTTTGTACGTTGGTATGTTGCCTTCCACGTATGTCTTCCTTGAAGACTTATATAGTACCAATAGGCACAATGCCTTGCGGTACAACAACTAGTGTCTAAACATAGTTGGTATACATGGAATCCATTTCGGATATCATGGCACTTTGCCATTATAGGGAGTCGATACCTTGCATCACTTCCTCATACGTAGTCAGTTTGTGTTCCTCAATAAGATTGACATCTTTATGAGGTGAGATCAGAAACCCATACCTCCCAGTTATTTTATGACTCTCTCTGACCTACGCGGTCTTGTGTATTTGAAGAGTATTGGTATAGTTTCATCCTTGATGAACTATTTGTGTTCCATTAGGGAATCGGGGTGCCTTGAACAGTATTACTCCGATTTCATCGAGTTTTACTTTCCTCCCACTTACCACTGCATATAGGTATTCCTCTTAGGAAAATCGCATGGCGAGCAACAATTACATTGTTCTCTTGTGAGATGTATAAGTACTATACTTTGGTATCCCTAGGATAACCTACAATTGGCCCTTATCCGATTTGGGTTTTAGTTTGGTATCATCCAAACATATGCCTAGCATTCCCAAATCTTCAGGAGGAATGAGAAAACCCAATTTCTTTCTTGTTCATATCTAATACGAAGTCTGTCTAATAGATTTTATGGAACCTTATTCAAAATTAAGTTCTGCACTGTTAATGCGTATCCGTTGAAGGAAATGGTAGCTCAGAGCGACTCATGATTAACCTTATCATAGCTAAAAATTCGGTTTCTCTGTTCAGACAACACCGTCAAATGACGTGTGTGTTCCGGGAGGAGTCCTCATTGAAAGATACTATACTCTTTCAAGTATATGAGAAACTTATTGGTTAAGTATTTTTATCATGGTCTAACCGTGATGGTTTAATACTTTAGCCGATCTGTTTGTCTATTTCGTGTCGAAACTTTAAAAGTTTCCGATTTGTGTTCAAAAGAAACACATAACCATAACGCGATGCCACATCCGTAAAGGTCACGAAATATTCATATCCACCTCTAGCACTAGCTAGACATGGGCCCACTTGCTTCACTATGAACTAGGGCTAACAGATCGGTGAATTTGGACTTTTACAAAGTAAGTATTTTAGGCACTTTGCCTTATTCACTAGATTCGTAGACATTATTTGAATAGAATCAAATTTGTCCTAGTACCTACTCTTCAAAAGTGTGGATATACGAGTCTTATTTAAATGTGTCCCAGACAACAATGCCACTTTTAAGTCTCAACTGATTAATTCAGTTCGAGCTTATTTGTTTGTCATGTTATACGTTTGAGATTTATTTATATTCAAAATATAAATACTGTTATTCACATCTAATGTGTTTATCTCAATATTATCTTTATAAAATAAAATACTTTAGTGTTCTAGAATATAAAGGTATATCCACAACGGATTAAACCCTGATAGAGAGATAATGTATCTAGTCAAACTAGTTACATTGTAACAGTTTCCTAATTTAAGTACACACCGAAGGGTAGTTCCTAAACTTAGGTTTCTACGGTTAAAACAGCGACTTTCGTCCCGTTCTCAATTCGCAGACAAATCTCAACTGAAGTCAGTATCCTGCTCTCAGCAGATTCTGCACATCAGTACATATTTATGTACTGCTTCTAGTATCTAAAATCCAATTTTTTTTAATACTAGCAGTGAATATGTTGATGACAAACATATTTGAAGTTGGAGCCTTGCCCGTTCTTCAATTCCTTCATGTCTGCCTTGTCCATACGGTAGTCACGCTTCCGTGTCCCCGTTTGCCACAATTTAGGCAGACATTTTGGGATATGTCTTTTATCTTCCCAGAAGATTATAATGATTTTACCTTTGCCCTTTTCCACACTCCAGAATCCTCCGGCCTAGCCTTGGCCTTCCGGAATGTCGAAATAAGATGTGCGCCTTGCTCTTCTTGCCTTATTGCAAACTCTGGCTTTGTCTCATTGAGTTTAGCCATTAACTCTCCAAGAGTTTACTATTGCAATTTAGTCTTCTAAGATCTACGAATAGATCTATGAAGATCCTTCAATTTCATTATCATACTTTAAGGATATAATCCTTAGTTCTGATTACGAAATTAAGGAGTCCATTTGGCAAGTTTAATGGATTAGGCACTAAAGTTATCATCACATGAATCTTCCAAAGATCATGCTCCACTATTTGCTCAACTCCGAGCTTAGGCTCGAGACGTCACTGTATCAAATAAAGTAACTTCTCGACTTTCAGGACTATCCTGAAGTTTTATTCCCAATTTGAAAATTAAAGTCGTTTAAATACATTTTCACCCAGGATTATGTTTTAAACACTAATATTTCAATTATCTTGATTCTAATAGTCCAACTATTTAATCAACGATTTTAGGTACTATTTGTTATAATGATTACTATAGTCCAACTATATAACCAACTATAATTCAATTGATTAAATCCAATTATATTGATTACTATAATCCAATTATAAAATCAACTATTAATTGAAATAGTTTGAATACAGTCCAACTGTTTAAATTAAAACAACATTAAATATTAGTCCAACTAATAAATAATTTATTTGACGAAATAATTGTAATGAGCGCGTATGGAAAGTAACTAAACGGATATTGCAAATTTAATACTTGCCTCCCACTATTTTTCGGCGAGCCGCTAACCCTCTGTTGAGTACTCGGGAAACCTTGTTTCCTAGTGGGCTAGGATCCCGTTAAATAACACACAATCTTGACTTTGGCCAACAAATTGTATGATAATTAACTAGGTAGATCTCTAAGATCAATTGGATCCCATCCAATTCCTAGATCCAGTAGGTGGACATCCAAGTCCGAAACATATATGTTATATATGCCAATATATCCAATATATTGCCTAAAATTTTTCCTCTGAATCAACTAAGCCTTGGCTTTGGCACAACAAACTTAGTGATCCCAGTTAAGCGGAACCCATTGACCATGGAAAGCTTCGTAATCAATGTCGATGGACAAGAAGTGATCTTGACTTTGGCCAACAAATCAAAACTTGGACAAGACACCGATATGGAACAAAGCCTTCGTGATTCAAACACATCCTCGACGGACAAAGGTCTTGACTTTAGCCAACAAACCAATGCCAGTCTTGGATCTTGAGTAAGAATCACTCAATGGAAGGAAAAATGTTTAATATGATGTTGAGGGTTTTTCGCGTGCAAATTGGCAACCAATTTATTATCTTTGTTAAGGTCTCATCATCATATACCCTTAAACATGCATTCTAAACACATAATAAGGCGCATATAAATAAAATAAATGATATGCGGATGGATACTTAACACATTGTTCCTAGAACAAATCTCTCCCTTTCCTCTCTCCCGCTAGCACAAGTATTACTTCTACCCGATTACATAACACTTCTAAAGAAACCTCATTTACATTGAGGGGAATAGGTGAGAAGAGAAATACACAGAGTAAGGAGGTAATAGGCTGGACACGCATGTCCAATTAATAAATTCTAAATTTATTACAACAATTTCCAAAATTGCCCCACCCAACTAATATCCATCCGCTATACATTATTCATGCATCACAACCATGTATTCACACAAGCATATTATCAATCAATCTAATCCAATTAATTAATCTGATAATTAATGACCATCCAATGTTCAAATAACGATTTGATTTTGCGCGAGTCAAACTCGTTTTACGAATAAGTACTCAAAGTACGAATTCTTGAATTAAATTAAACTACAACATTAAATCCAATTAATATGTATTTAATACTAATTCACTATTTAATTCCAAATTAAATATACACTTTATTAACGAACCTTTACGACTTAAATTCCAAATTTAATCGTTACGGGTCTCAAAGCCCGATTAACATCCAATGTTAATTTAATTAAAGTCCAATGGGCTTTTAATTAATTTCTTAAGGCGTGGACTTTTGGTCAATATGAGTCAAACCCAAATACCAAAGCCCATTTAAGGAATCACCCTTATTACCAAGAAACCAATTTAAGCCTATTAGGCCCAATTAAGTATTAAGGTCCATTAGTCATAATTGGACTTTATGGATATGGTTTTGGGCCCAATTGGATCCAACCAATTTAGCCTAAACCCATCTTGGTACAACCAAGCCCAATTAGCCCAATTACAACTTTACAAGCCAAATTCCAAATTTGGCACAACATAATTAAATTCCAAAATTCCAATTTCACAATTTAATTACTTCAAAGTGTAATGCCATAATTAATCACCCAAATTAACATTTCTAAAACATCAATTAGCCTAATTAATTATGCTCATTAACATCAAAACATGTCCAACGCATTTTAATCAAAATCAAACCCATTTCATGCTACAAATGTCTCGTCATTTTGGGGATTTACATGTCCAATTCGGTTTCAATCAAATTAAATCCACAATCAACATTACCCAATGATTTCAAGTCATCCAATAAATCAAAAATCAAAAATACCAAGACATTTAGGGTTCATCCATTTTCGGCCAAGCCTACTTTTTGGGCAAAAAATGATCCAATCAATTTTCATGAAATTGATCCAATCAAACTTCAATTAAACATCATTCAAGCATACTCAATCAATTAATTTTATCAAATCATGCTCAAAATCAATTTACCCAATTTTAACCCTAAGTTAAAGTTTCATGCTCAATAGGCTCAAGATACCATTGTTGGAATTCTCTAAGGTCCCAAGGATCATTATCAAGCAAGAAACACATGTGAATACACAATGAAATATGGCAGAATCATACTCACATTGATCGGTTGTGCGATGCGTCGAAGAACAAAACTTTTTATGCCCTTTGAACTCCATGAACCTCACGGCATTTACTGGTTTTGAGCTCCTCCATTTTCGGTTCAAGCTCCAAGCTTTTGGGTGGTGATTCCTAGCTCACAAGTGCGATTCCCTATCACCTTCGCAAGACTCCTAAAGTGTGCTAGCACTCCAGAAATTTTGCCGCAAAATTTCCTTATGTCTTCCTCTTGAATTCGGCAATTGCAAAATTTTTGAGAACAAAAATTGCCCAAGGCCGTGAGTGAGAAGGAGAGTGAGAGAGAGAGAGTGTTGTGTTGTATATTAGGTTAATTTATTTCCAAAATCAAAATAAAACATATACCAAATATTTGGTTTCAAAAAGTCAAATGAATTTGGAGCCAAAAATGGCCATAAAATCCATCAACCACTCATGTCACTATTCACATCAATCAATGATGACAAACATCACTTCACTCAAAGTGATGTGACTTCCATCACTTGATTGACTAGTGATTTGACACTAGATGTGACTTGTGGGCCGCACTTAAATTCGCTATACGAGTGCGCCCGCAAACACTTCCGGGCTCGGGTTCGCTAATTCCAAATTAACGAATTTTCCGTTGCGACGAAATTAAATCTAATTTAATTAAATAACTTTGCCTAGTAAAATTACTATTCACGTCGCTAGCGAATTAATTCTAAATTAACTCGTTCGCCCGAATCAAAATCTAATTTCAATTCCGCGTCGAAATCCAATTTCGAATAATATATCGAATATATTATTTTCTCGATTAATTCCAAATTAATCGTTCTCTCTCTTTAATTAATTTTTATCCCAGATAAAATATCTCCGTAATTAATCCCAGATTAAATTTCTCTCTCTACTAATTAATCCCAGATTAATAAAGTGCGAGTCATACGTCATCGGTGAATCTTCGGGAAGCGACCCATGAGATCCCCAGATATGTTGGCAGTAAATCCGGTCGTCGGACTATCCGAACACGTACGTACCTAGTACTACATTTTTACCGATTTACAAGACATGGTTGGCTTCTAGCAAAGCATCATGCCTACCCAATTCTCCAGAAATATCCTTACATGAATATGTGATCTATATCAGGCGTAGTATACGTAGTATTATGTATTTCGATCCAGTATCAGATGTCACGTGCAAGGCCTGGGGCTGGAAATGTGTCTGCCCCGTACGAAGCACATATGGGATCTATGGTAACTAGTCTCTATAATGGATAATCATGACCTAGTCATATTATCCCGATGACTGCACTACATAAGAGAACAAGTTCTGTATCCTACGTGATCATCATCTCCACTATGACTGGAGTGATACTTCCATCTCGACATCAGACCCAATACACTACGATTCTCAATATACCCCGAAGAGCCGTACACAGAACCTGTTAAAGCCCTGGACGACCAAAACCAAAGTATATTGATTGTCGCAAGTATTAGCAGTGCAAGTCTCTTGTTAAGACCAAATACACCTACTCTGATTCGGACTTCCATAGACACATAGTCATACTACCAATGGAATTCCGAGGGGTCTATCCAGAGCGAAGCTGTTTTCCATACCATCGGTAAAACACAACCTCATACTACACTTGCATGAGTATCCTATACCCAAATATATGAGAACTATACTGTTATGCCCTCACAACACGCACAAGTGTAATACTAGTCTATTCCGCATTATCGATGTCCAATTTTGATAATACTACGACTAGGGATATTTAATGATTAAACCTTCATGGATTGATACTGTCTCATATCATCTCAATCCAGGAACTAATCATAAGGACCTTTCATCATTTATACATCTTGGTGATCTAATCACAAATGATAAAAGAGCAATTTCCTTTGTCACATAGTTAATTTGTACAACAACACCATGATCTGTACAAATAGTGACGCTATGGGTCATAATTGTCCAACAATATCATGAACATCAGTCCACACCCAACGAACAGGTAGAGGTTTGATCTAAAGAGATCGGTGACGTGACTGTCATCAAAGTGTGGAGGATGTCTCATATATCCACATTGGTATCTCAAGTCGAAGGACCACTATGCTACTCGACTCGAGAAGATTCCTATTGATATTCGTGTACCATCTATTAGGAAATCTTCGGTGAGTCATTCAATGTTCATCAAATAAACACCTACATGTCTATATGAGTCTCCCGAGACTCATGGTTCATTGAAATAAACCATCGGACCAAGTCATGATATATGACATGTACTAGTCTTAGCGGATTTTACTAACCGATTCGTGTCAATAAATCTTGACCATGAACTTTATTTTAGAATATACAACTTATAGTGACGCTTCCCAATGTCAATTACAAACTACGTTGTAACTGCGCACTACGTTTTTAATCCTAGGTTTTTTTTTTCTAATATATACATATCACTAAATCATATTTAGTTTTAATCTAATCATAATTAGATCGAATACATATATAAAAACAAGAGGTGCTACAATTAAGTAAGTAATATTATGGAAAAATGAATTGTTCGTATTTATGAATCAGACATAAATATGATCCGGATTGGCACTACGAGCACCAACCCTAACAAGTAAATTGAGCCATATAAACTGGATATATCCGACCTCGTAGTTGCTTCCATGTGGTATGTAGGATGGAAACCCAGACGTAAATTCCATAGTCGATTCCGAATGGATGGTAATATGGTTTGCACTTGGGATACAACTCTACGTTCCACTTGGATACGGTTGCATGTTTCCCTTTTCTTATTGCATTATCAGTTTTAATTATTTTAAATTGTCATTATAATCTATTTATTATGCTGTTATGAATGACCTTAACATGTTACTGGTTTTAAGCATGTCACGTCTCAATTATTTGTTTCATTTATGATTCTGCGTTTCTTTTTTTTTACAGCATATCCGGCCAGACTTCCATCATGTATGGCCAGACATATTATTTTACAATCTATATCTGATCGATGGTGGCTATATTTGGCCAAGCTTCCACGAAGCCAGGCCAATGAATGATATGTTTAAATTTAATTTTGGAATATTATGATTGCGTTGTGTGATATATAAATTATCATTACATATACTGCATAATAAGATATATGGACCCTCTTTTATACGTGGATATTATAGGCATCGGTAAATAACCATTCTGAACCCAAACGGGTTTAAGGTCGGACATTACGAGGGTGTAGTGTGGCCTTAAATCATTCTCAGTGTCTCATACTAAGTGACGACTCCTTTATTCTCCGATTAGTTCCATATGGACTAATCTTTACTCTTTACGAGTCATAGGCTCAATAATATAGTAGTCATCGACTTCATAGGCATAACGATAAACCTCGCTTAACTCCTACAGATGGCGACTCCACCATGGATAAAGAATCAACCTCGAAAAAATACCTTGTAGTATCGTTGGCGAGACTGAGGTGAATCATGTCTTTATTCTTTTTGTATACCCTTCAAACCCTGATGACGTTATATATCGAGAAATCATTTTCATTGAAGGCGGTGGATTGGTATGTGATGATAAAAGTCTCTTATTGGCACATATCCTTGAATATTGGCATGCCCATTTTGTTGATCAAACCCTTGGATGGGGAGACATAGTTGTGGATAAACCGTATCATTGGGTAAAAAATGTACTTTCTCTTGGTCGTTCGAAACCTTTAATGGGGTGACCTACTCGTGGACAACCCTTCACCGATGAGAGCTTAAGCCAAATTTCTGGTAAGCCCACATGTGAACCTTGTTAGGATTGGTGCTCGAAGTGCCAATTCAGATCATATTTATGTCCGATTCATGAATACGAACAATGCATGTTTACATAATATTACTTATTTAATGGTAACACCTCTTATCTTTTATATACATATTTGATCTAATTATGATTACATTGAAACTAAATCTGATTTAGTGATACGTGTATATTAGACAAAGACCCTAGGTTTTATAATGTAGTGCGCAGTTACAACGTAGTTTGTAATTGACATTGGGAAGCGTCACTATAAGTTGTATATCCTTAAATAAAGTTCCTGGTCAAGATTTACTAACACAGGTCGGTTAGTAAAATCAGCTCAGACCAGTACATGTCGTATATCGTGACTTGGTCCGATGGTTTATCCCAATGAACCATGAGTCTTGCGAGACTCGTACAGACATGTAGGTGTTTATTTGATAAACACTGAATGACCCACTAAATATTTTCTAATAGATGATACACCAACGTCAATAGGAAACTTCTCGAGTTGAGCGAGCATAGTGGTCCTTCGAATTGAGATACTCCACACTTTGACGGCAGTCACGTCACCGATCTATTTAGATCAGACCTCCATCTGTTTGTTGGGTGTGGACTGATGCTGATGATATCCAATGCGTATAAAGATAGAATCGTCAGTCCTGTGTACATGGCATAGGTTTCCTACACATGTTTGCGATCGAGTAAATCCATTACCGTGGTATAACTTCGGAAGTGTGTTCCGAGTGTTATTTAGAGATCTTAAATTTGAAAGTTGACTATATTATACCATAAGGATTTGACGTTCTTACCTATATCCCAGGTATAATATGTATAGCCTGTGACGAAGGGATTATATGTATTCAATGACCTCAACTTGCATAGTTTAGCGAGATTATTCGTGGTCGTTAGAATTCATGAGTGGGTGAATTATGAACACGAAATTGATTTTGTGACGGCTAAACCTAAACTTAGAGAGTCCCACAATATGAAGTGTACTCGTTTAGCACTTGGGCAACACGTTATGAATAATACAGATTATTCATAATACTTCACCTAATTATTGAGTTAATTCGAATTGTTTAATTGGTTAAACGAAAACACATGCTTTAAGGGATTTTGGTGAATTAATAATTAATGTGTATTTTTATTTGATAAAAAATTTGATATGATACATATTAATTAATTGTCAAATGAGACTTTGACACATGCCATTAATATATGTATTTGTTATTTAATGTAAAAAAATATATATATAATAATAATTATATTAATTAATTATTTAGATATTTAAATGTTAAATATTTGAATAATTAAATGATATTCTTTTTCATAATTGTCATGAAAAATATTTAATTATTATTGGTTTCATGTGGCATGTTTTAATTAAGCTTAGGTGTGCAAATTTGATTTTTCTAACATAAATCTTGATTTTATTTAATTGAATTAAATTGGGAAATTGACCAAAATACCCTCCCAAAGTCGGTCATTGTGTTTTTTAAGAGAAATTGTTTTTCTTTTCTTTTTTATGGCTTCCCTTGGCCGAGTACTTATCTCCCAAAACCTCTCCAAATTTGCTTGATGATTCAAGAAGGAAAAGTGAAGAAAATCAAGAAATAACTTAAGGAAATTAAGAGAATTAAAGGTAATCCTCAATATCCCTATGCTTAGAAAGCATGTTTCTTATTCTTGGGCATCTAGAGAGATTCTAGGGTTTCTTCTTTTCTTAAGATTTGGGTGTTTTTGAATTGGAAGATGGAATAGAAGGCTTGGTGCATGTGTGAAGTAGAATTGAATGATATTACTGTAATATTTGTTCAATTTGATCATTTGATGATATGTTGCCATTCTAAAGTGCTACAACCACTCTTCTAATTCCTAAAATTGTTCTTGGGTGCTTCATTGGTGGTGGCTTGGATTGATATTGTGATTAATGTTAAGAAAATTTGATTAAAGCATAAAATATTGATATTTTTGGTTTCTGGATAAGATCTGGAAAATATGTTTATGGTGATGAAAATTATGTCATATAAATGTATTGGATGCGTTTTGGGTATTGGAATAATTGCCGGAAACTGTTTCGGAGTTGAAATATGCGAAAACCGTGAAAAACGGCGTTATCAGGTGACTTTTGAGCCAACCGGATGACGGATGCCCAAACAGTGAATTGGTCACTGTTCAAGCAGCCCATGAACTGCCCTAGTACTATTGGGGTGTACCTGGGTAGCCCTCATGTGCATTGGGTGGTCGGTTCGGTCAAAAACGCATTTTATGCCATTTTGCGGAAAAACATTTTCATAAAATTTCGTGATGTTTCTTAACTATTTATGTCATTATTTGACATCAAATAAATATGTTTAGGTGAAATATGAATGAATTATTCATATTAGATATTGAATAGTTTATTCAGTAATTTAAATGGTTTTAAAATTACGATTTCACCCGAACTGCGAGCTTCCGCTGCGCCCGTGCCAAAATCCCAACAAAAATGGTATCAGAGCAGGTCTGATCCTTCATCTATAAAATTTTTCATGCTTGATTTATGATATATAATCCAATTTTGATGTTTGCACATGCATGTAATTTAGATATTTTTTGACTTTTCGGTTCTACGCTAACGGGAAACGTAACAAAAATTTAATGGTTAAGTTAAGTTATATTTTCTAAGGTAGAATTGAACAGTTTAGAAATTGATCTAGATTAATTTCTGCATTTGATGTAGAGCAATGATTTCTTGAGGAATATCCCCGCTTAAATAAGGCAGTAAAGTGACATGTATTGGATGCATGTTTTTTGGTCCGTCTTGTCAATACGGTTTATGGATATCTTTCTATGGCTGCATCCGAAAAAGTGCCAAAGCAGTGAGGGTGTAGTTGATAGAATTTTATCGATGCCGAATGTATATTTAATACTAGATAAATTCAAGTGAAGTGAAAATCCTGAACGTGCCAAAGCTGTCAGGACTACATTGGTAGCTTGAGTTTGTCATTGGCAAGTGAAGCCTTGATACACCTCCTTGTGAACGTGCCAAAGCTGTCATAACGAGAAATGATCAGGACTAAAATCAGGAGTCACAGTGAGTGTGATTGACAATAAATTGTCTGCCCAATGAATATACGTAGGTGAGATCGTGCCAAAGCTGTGAGTCGAAATATATTCATGGGGTTCACTTCTCACTATGGAATTCGATTTAATTATTGAATTCCCATTTTCCGTTGGGGATTACGATATTACGTAAAGTAGTGGGAGACACTGCTGGGTTAAAAATTCATAAATAAAGCAGTGTGTAATATTTAGGAAATTGCCGCTTGTGTGTTTTTCCTTATTCTATATTGTTGATAGAACTGCATGCATATTATTTGAATATGTTTTATGACTTCACTTATGGTTGCGAATTTCTAGAATAGGTTCTAGAATGTTAGTAGACTTGGATATTGTTAGATTAGTCAAAACCATCGGGAACTGTTGTTCCGTTTTTCTTGAAAATCAAGATGGTTAGTGACTTAGTTACTAAGTCACGATAAATAATCTAAATAGATATATGTTTTAGGATATAATTGTCTAGAGAGAATATTTTCTTGTGCAGTAAGAATTGACGTGAATTAGTTCATATCTCGAGATTCTTGACTGGGATTAAGAAAACTCCATTAGGTTTTTTCGTTTATCTTATAATGACGTTTCTTGGCTTTAGTGACTTTTAAAAGTCACATGTTTTACACAGTTTGCTAATCAATTATTTGCAATTATTTTGAATAATTGAAGGAAAATTATAAAGCTAAAGAAATAAGATGTGTATAGTTGTGTACAGAGAATAACGATTCTCACAATACGACAATTATAAGTATTGGATACCAAATCTCCCGTCTAGTTATTTAAAATAGTGTTTAATGATTATTTTTTAGATTTGATATCAGAACTTGCGACTATTGGATAGTTACTTGTTCTTTATAAACAATTGTTACATATTTTAATATTACTAGTAGTGTCATTGATGAAGAGATAAACATTAAGAAAAATATTCGGTTAACTAAATAACTTAGAACAGTGCTTTACGAGATTTTATCACATAAGTTTTAGATGTTTATTTCGTATGGTAAAAGATGGTCTGATACAAGATCACACCATATATCCTTATCCATTTAATTAATATTGTATTCATTATGTGATTAAATCTCATTTAACCAATGATCGTCATTGGACCACAGATTTATTAAACTAATACATGGGATGTATGTAGTTTAATGAATTAGAAATTGCCTTGGATAGTTTTCTTTACTTCGTAACTTAGTTAATGAATTGTCATGACTTAGTTGTGTGTGTTTCTAAAATATATATTGAACGTCTTGAATGGTTCGAGAACTTTCAATATGTTTATGATGAAACACGGATAGAATGTTTTGAATGGTTCAAATATATTCTATTTGAAGTGTTGAAAACTATATTTTAAAATTCGTCGTGAGTCTTTGAATTGTTCAAGGGTGTTTGATATGATCAAACATATGAATTTATGGAAATTAGTTCTAAAGTTATTTAAAGAATATGATTCTTACTCAATATTATTCTTCTACGATTCCATCGTGATGTAATTGATCAGTGGGAGAAATTGAATCTTATATGATCTGATTCGTTTGATATTGAGTGTTACCGAATTAGTTTTCAATACTCGTGGGGATATGCTCCAGTAACACTAATTCATATTTTTTGATTAATGTTCCATTAGTTTCTACAGTTATGTATATGATATGTATAAGTAGAAAATTCGAATCTTGAAAAGTTTGAGATTTGAATCTTTCTTTTATATAATGGTTATATAATTGAAAAGTACTTGCGCCTCGGAGGTACAAGCAAAAGTTTATCATTTATTCTACTTAAAAGAATATTGTATTCTATTTCATAGAATATCTTTCCTACAATCCCGAGTAATAAAATTGTTTTATTATTTGGTGTGTAATATTAGATGTTAACGATTGTAGAAAAGACTTGATTTATTGAAGTCAAATGTGAGAGTGATAAACTATAAATGGAACCACGTAATTAATAAGATGAAAATGCCCTTAGATAGCTTCCATATAAGTCCAATAGGATGTCATAATCATTTACGAAGTGTTTGATACTTAATGGTTTTGCTTGTTTTCTTATTGAAGAAAAGTATCCTATAATTTAAAGTGGGAGTGATATTTGATATCGATTTCAGAAATTAGCATTAAACAATAGATCTAAGATTGTTCGTAGCTTACTATGATCAAGTTTTGAACTTGATTGAGCTCTCGTTATAAATCGTTTATAAATTGTGCAAATTATTTGCGCAGCAAAAGTAAAGTGAGCTTGTTAAAGGTTTGACCTTTATAGTATGACAGTGAGAAAGGTTATACTCAGTAATCTATTGTAGATTCTGAGAAAACCTATCTCTAGTCGCACTAATTGAACAACTAAAGATCTGTTGGTTAATGTTGATATTAAACTATGTATTTTGGCTAAAGAATGCAAAGTGGAGTTCCTGAATGGTTTCTTCGAATAAAAGATCCATTGTGGTTTGGAGTTTGTATTCTGCTAAGATCACAGTTTGATATACTAGCTTATAGAGGCTACTGTAGACTCAGGTAAGCTTTCTGAAAATCTGTGTTTTCTAATTTTGATAACAGTTAGATTTTCTGATTTTATCAAAGCATAGAGAATACACATATGATAGTAGGGCAGTGGGAGCATAAAAATTTCTTTCTAGTATTATATATCCTAACGACATTTTCACTATTAATGTAATAATGAAATGTTTATGAGGCAAAAGATTTACCTAAGTCTTCTTTTCTCCGTGAATGAAGTGGAGGTAGTCTCTGTTATATTTGATATAAAGTTTCATATATGATATAAAACTAAGAGAAGATACTCCCATTAGTCGTGCATTAGATATGATCTAATAAAGGACACAAATAAAATATATTTGTGACAGTTAGTATAATTGTTTGACAGTTAGAGTGTCACTTGTATATAGTATTTATCTTTCATAATAAATGATTCATTTGTCGAAAGAGAAATTGATTAGAATGTCTAATCAATCTTATACTTTATAGGATGATGGCATAATAAATACTATATTATATGCGATTATAGATATCAATTTAATCATAATTCTTATGAGTTATTTTGATACCCTGGAGACCAAAGGATGGGTCTTGAAACATGTTCTTCGTTATCTTGGAGATATTAAGAACGAGTTTCTTATTAATAGAGAATATAGTATGCAACCATAAAGATCAAATTAGTTTTGAGTCTAATTATGGCATTAGATGGTCTATGTCATATAAAGTCAGAAAATATGCAGTAGGAGTATCACAGTTGATTATACTGAATTAGTAGAATTAGTTCTAACTTATGAAATATTGACTTATGAAGTTGCATAGTGATCTCATAGACTATAAGTTTTGGTATTAGTATTGTGTTTGCAGTTATCTACATAGTATTTTGGATTTGATCTCTAAATACATAGACAACTTAATAGCTATAGCACAATATTGATATCGCATCTGAGTCATATTGATGTAGAACTTGGGTTCTACAAAATATGAATGATGATGGTTAAGGGAAACGATTGGGTTTGTTGGACAAACTTAATTTGTTATAGAGGGTTTACTTGTTGTTGCCTACCTTTTGAGTGCTAGGTGAGCTCTTGAGGGCAATAAGTAAGTGATACACATTTTGATGTGTATATGATACCGTGGATTGGCACTAGAGTAAGTGGGAGAAATTGTTAGGGTTGGTGCTCGGAGTACCGGTCCGGATCGTATTTATGTCTGATTCATGAATACGAACAATGCATGTTTTCATAATATTACTTATTTAATGGTAGCACCTCTTGTCTTTTATATACATATTTGATCTAATTACTATTAGATATCTAATTATGATTAGATTGAAACTAAATCTGATTTAGTGATACATGTATATTAGACAAAGACCCTAGGTTTTACAATGTAGTACGCAGTTACAACGTAGTTTGTAATTGACATTGGGAAGCGTCACTATAAGTTGTATATCCTTAAATAAAGCTCATGGTCAAGATTTTCTAACACGGGTCGGTTAGTAAAATCCGATGAGACCAGTATATGTCGTATATCGTGACTTGGTTTCATGGTTTATCCTATGAACCATTAGTCTCGGGAGACTCGTATAGACATGTAGGTGTTTATTTGATAAACGCTGAACGACTCACTGAAGATTTCCTTATAGATGTTACACCAACGTAAATAGTAATCTTCTCGAGTTGAGTGAGCATAGTGGTCATTCGACTTGAGAGACCACAGTGGATATATGAGTTATCCTCCACACTTTGATGGTAGTCACGTCACCGATCTATTTAGATCAGACCTCCGCCTGTTCGTTGGCTGTGGACTGATGCTCATGATATCCAGTGCGTATCAAGATAGAATCTATCAGTCTTGTGTACATGGCATAGGTTTCCTACACATGTTTATGATCTAGTAAATCCATGGCCGTGGTATAACTTCGAGTTCCGAGTGTTATTTAGAGATCGTAAATTTGAGAGTTGACTATATTATACCATAAGGATTTGACATTATTATCTATATCCCAGGTATAATATGGATAGCCTGTGACGGAGGGATTAAAAATATTTAATGACCTCAAATTGCATAGTTTAGTGAGATTATCAGTGGTCGTCATAATTCATTAGTGGGTGAATCATGGACACGAAATTGGATTTCGTGACGGATAAACCTCAACTTAGAGAGTCCCACAATATGAAGTGTTCACGTTGAGCACTTGAGCAACGCGTTATGAATAATACAGATTATTCATAATACTTCACCAAATTAATGAGTTAATTCGAATCGTTTAATTGGTTAAACGAAAAACGAAAACACATGCTTTAGGGGATTTTGGTGAATTAATAATGAATGTGTATTTGTATTTGATGCAAAATTTGATTTGATACATTTTTTTAATTATCAAATGAGACTTTAACACATGCCATTAATATATGTATTTGTTATTTATTGTAAATAAAAAAACATATATAATAATAATTATATTAATTAATTATTTAGATATTTAAATGTTAAATATTTGAATAATTAAATGATATTCTTTTTCATAATGTCATGAAAAATGTTTAATTATTATTGGTTACATGTGGCATGTTTTAATTAAGCTTAAAGTGTGCAAATTTGAATTGCTAACTTAAAGCTTGATTTTATTTAATTGAATTAAATTGGGAAATTGACCAAAATACCCTCCCAAAGTCAGTCATTGTGTTTTTTAAAGAGAAATTTTTTTTCTTTTCTTCTTTATGGCTTCCCTTGGCCGAATACTCATCTTCCAAAACCTCCCCAAATTTGCTTGATGATTCAAGAAGGAAAAGTGAAGAAAATCAAGAAATAGCTTAAGGAAATTAAGAGAATTAAAGGTAATCCTCAGTATCCATAAGGTTTGAAAGCATGTTTCTTGTTCTTGGGCATCTAGAGAGATTCCAGGTTTTTTCTTTTCTTAAGAATTTGGGTGTTTTTGATTTGGAAGATGTAATAGAAGGCTTGGTGCATGTGTGAAGTAGAATTGAATGATATTATTGTAATATTTGTTCAATTTGACCATTTGATGATATGTCGCCATTCTAGAGTGCTACGACCACTCTTGTAATGCCCAGAATTTTTCTTGGGTGCTTCATTGGTGGTGGCTTGGATTGGTGTTGTGATTAATGTTAAGAAAATTTGATTAAAGCATGAAATATTGATATTTTTGGTTTCTGGATCAGATCTGGAAAATATGTTTATGGTGATGAAAATTATGTCATATAAATGTATTAAATGTGTTTTGGGTATTGGAATAATTTCCGGAAACTGTTTCGGAGTTGAAATATGCGAAAACCGTGAAGAACGGCGTTATCGGGTGACTTTTGAGTCAACCGGATGACGGATTCCCAAACAGTGAATTGGTCACTGTTCAGGCAGCCCATGAACTTCCCTAGTACTATTGGGGTGGACCTGGGTAGCCCTCATGTCCATTGGGTTGTCGGTTCGGTCAAAAACGCATTTTATGCCATTTTGCGGAAAAACGTTTTTGTAAAAATTTCGTGATATTTCTTAACTATTTATGTCATTATTTGACATCAAATAAATATTTTTAGGTAAAATATGAATGAATTATTCATATTAGATATTGAATAATTTATTCAGTAATTTAAAAGGTTTTAAAATTACGATTTCACCCGAACCGCGAGCTTCCGCTGCGCCCCCGCCAAAATCCCAACAAAAATGGTATCAGAGCAGGTCTGATCCTTCATCTATAATATTTGTCATGCTTGATTATGATATATAATCCAATTTTGATGTTTGCACATGCATGTAATTTAGATACTTTTTTGACTTTTCGGTTCTACGCTAACGGGAAACGTAACAAAAATTTAATGGTTAAGTTAAGTTATATTTTCTAAGGTAGAATTGAATAGTTTTGAAATTATTCTAGATTAATTTCTGCATTTGATGTAGAGCAATGCTTTCTCGAGGAATATCCCCGCTTAAATAAGGCAGTAAAGTGACATGTATTGGATGCATGTTTTTTTGTCCGTCTTGTCAATACGGTTTATGGATATCTTTCTATGGCTGTATCCGAGAAAATGCCAAAGCAGTGAGGGTGTAGTTGATAGAATTTTATCGATGCCGGATGTATATTTAATACTAGACATTAGATGGTCTATGTCATATAAAGTTAGAAAAGATGCAGTAGGAGTATCACAGTTGATTATACTGAATTAGTAGAATTAGTTCTAACTTATGAAATATTGACTTATGAAGTTGCATAGTGATCTCATAGACTAGAAGTTTTGGTATTAGTATTGTGTTTGCAGTTATCTACATAGTATTTTGGATTTGATCTCTAAATACATAAACAACTTAATAGCTATAGCACAATATTGATATCGCATCTGAGTCATATTGATGTAGAACTTGGGTTCTACAAAATATGAATGATGATGGTTAAGGGAAACGATTGGGTTTGTTGGAAAAACTTAATTTGTTATAGCGGGTTTACTTGTTGTTACATACCTTTTGAGTGCTAGGTGAGCTCTTTAAGGCAAAGAGTATGTGATACACATTTTAGATGTGTATATGATACCGTGGATTGGCACTAGAGCAAGTGGGAGAAATTGTTAGGGTTGGTTCTCGGAGTACCGGTCCAGATCATATTTTTGTCCGATTCATGAATACGAACAATGCATGTTTTCATAATATTACTTATTTAATGGTAGCACCCTTGTCTTTTATATATATATTTGATCTAATTACTATTAGATATCTAATTATGATTAGATTGAAACTAAATCTGATTTAGTGATACGTGTATATTAGACAAAGACCATAGGTTTTACAATGTAGTGCGCAGTTACAACGTAGTTTGTAATTGACATTGGGAAGCGTCACTATAAGTTGTATATCCTTAAATAAAGCTCATGGTCAAGATTTACTAACACGGGTCGGTTAGTAAAATCCGCTGAGACTAGTACATGTCGTATATCGTGACTTGGTCCGATGGTTTATCCTAATGAACCATTAGTCTCGGGAGACTCGTATAGACATGTAGGTGTTTATTTGATAAACGCTGAACGACTCACTGAATATTTCCTTATAGATGGTACACCAACGTTAATAGTAATCTTCTCGAGTTGAGCGAGCATAGTGGTCATTCGACGTGAGATACCACAGTGGATATATGAGTTATCCTCCACACTTTGATGGTAGTCACGTCACCGATCTATTTAGATCAGACCTCCGCCTGTTCGTTGGCTGTGGACTGATGCTCATGATATCCAGTGCGTATCAAGATAGAATCCGTCAGTCTTGTGTACATGGCATAGGTTTCCTACACATGTTTGTGATCTAGTAAATCCATGGCCGTAGTATAACTTCAGAAGCGAGTTCCGAGTGTTATTTAGAGATCGTAAATTTGAAAGTCGACTATATTATACCATAAGGATTTGACATTATTATCTATATCCCAGGTATAATATGGATAGCCTGTGACGGAGGGATTAAAAATATTTAATGACCTCAAATTGCATAGTTTAGTGAGATTATCAGTGGTCGTCATAATTCATTAGTGGGTGAATCATGGACACGAAATTGGATTTCGTGGCGGATAAACCTCAACTTAGAGAGTCCCACAATATGAAGTGTTCTCATTGAGCACTTTTGCAACACGATATGAATAATACAGATTATTCATAATACTTCACCAAATTAATTGAGTTAATTCGAATCGTTTAATTGGTTAAACGAAAAATGAAAACACATGCTTTAGAGGATTTTGGTGAATTAATAATTAATGTGTATTTGTATTTGATACAAAATTTGATTTTATACATATTTTTTAATTATCAAATGAGACTTTGACACATGCCATTAATATATGTATTTGTTATTTAATGTAAAAAAAAAGACATATATAATAATAATTATATTAATTAATTATTTAGCTATTAAATGTTAAATATTTGAATAATAAAAGATATTCTTTTTCATAATTGTCATGAAAAATGTTTAATTATTATTGGTTACATGTGGCATGTTTTAATTAAGCTTAAAGTGTGCAAATTTGATTTGATAACATAAAGCTTGATTTTATTTAATTGAATTAAATTGGGAAATGACCAAAATACCCTCCCAAAGTCGGTCATTGTGTTTTTAAAGAGAATTTTTTTTCTTTTCTTCTTTATGGCTTCCCTTGGCCGAATACTCATCTTCCAAAACCTCTCCAAATTTGCTTGATGATTTAAGAAGGAAAAGTGAAGAAAATCAAGAAATAGCTTAAGGAAATTAAGAGAATTAAAGGTAATCCTCAGTATCCATAAGGTTAGAAAGCATGTTTCTTGTTCTTGGGCATCTAGAGAGATTTCAGGGTTTTTCTTTTCTTAAGAATTTGAGTGTTTTTGATTTGGAAGATGTAATAGAAGGCTTGGTGCATGTGTGAAGTAGAATTGAATGATATTATTATAATATTTGTTCAATTTGATCATTTGATGATATGTTTCCATTCTAGAGTGCTACGACCACTCTTGTAATGCCTAGAATTGTTCTTGGGTGCTTCATTGGTAGTGGCTTGGATTGGTGTTGTGATTAATATTAAGAAAATTTGATTAAAGCATGAAATATTGATATTTTTGGTTTCTGGATCAGATCTGGAAAATCTGTTTATGGTGATGAAAATTATGTCATATAAATGTATTGAATGTGTTTTGGGTATTGGAATAATTTCCGGAAACTGTTTCGGAGTTGAAATATGCGAAAACCGTGAAAAACGGCGTTACGGGTGACTTTTGAGCCAACCGGATGACGGATTCCCAAACAGTGAATTGGTCACTGTTCAGGCAGCCCATGAAATTCCCTAGTACTATTGGGGTGGACCTGGGCAGCCCTCATGTGCATTGGGTTGTCGGTTCGGTCAAAAATGCATTTTATGCCATTTTGCGGAAAAACGTTTTCGTAAAAATTTCGTGATATTTCTTAACTATTTATGTCATTATTTGACATCAAATAAATATGTTTAGGTGAAATATGAATGAATTATTCATATTAGATATTGAATAATTTATTCAGTAATTTAAAAGGTTTTAAAATTACGATTTCACCCGAACCGCGAGCTTCCGCGCCAAAATCCCAACAAAAATGGTATCAGAGTAGGTCTGATCCTTCATCTATAATATTTGTCATGATTGATTTATGATATATAATCCAATTTTGATGTTTGCACATGCAGGTAATTTAGATACTTTTTTGACTTTTCGGTTCTACGCTAACGGGAAACGTAACAAAAATTTAATGGTTAAGTTAAGTTATATTTTCTAAGGTAGAATTGAATAGTTTAGAAATTGATCTAGATTAATTTCTACATTTGATGTAGAGCAATGCTTTCTCGAGGAATATCCCTGTAGGCACTGCATTTTTGCATGTAAGTCCCGATGATGAGTCTCCTACGGAGGCATTACCTTTTAAGTCGCGGAAGTCGCGGGAAGCGGACGTCGGAAGGGAAAAAGTCAGGAATTGACGTTTTGATGGATTTAATTCGCTCGTTTTGCTTCGGGTTTGTTCACCGTATTTCCGTTTCAAAATTATCCTCCGCCCGAAATCCTATCCTCGCTCTTTCTCACACCTATCCTCTCTCCTTAATTTTTCATGCATGTGCCCCTTCGACTTCCATGCAAATCCCTACACAAAGCCAAACCCCTTCACAAACAATTTCCCTCCTTTCAAACCAATACCCCACGTCCAAACCTATTTCACATGCCCATTTCCCCTTTTCCATAAACCAATTACACAAAATGCCAAATCCAACCCATTATTTGCCACCTTTCACTCAGACGTAGCAACATCATTCACTGCTCCCCCTCAAACACGTCCTCAAGCACTCACGTAAAACCCATACAAATCACGAAACCCTAACTCATCATAGCCCCACCGACACACTGGATCAACCCACTTAACGCCACAACCCTCCATTAAGCAAGATCAACAAATCAAAATCTGCCCTCACCGACTCCACCCACACTCACAAAACCTGCTCCAAAACATCACGTCGCCCACTGCCAGCAGCCCTTCAACGTAAATCACACCCCCCTCACGCTCAGACACTCACGCTGCTCCCAGCTCCCCCACATGCGCCACTCACAGAGTCCTCACTCCGTCTCGTAAAACACATGAACCAGTAACCCTTAGCTCATCCTCTTGACTCTTCACGCACACGTCTCATCTTGCTTCAACAGACCACCCACACGAACCATACTGCTAGCCCAGCCCTTGCCTTGCTTTTGTTCACGCACAAACACCCTCTGTCCATATTACAAACCTTCACGCTAAACCCTAGCCCCCTTGCAAACAGCCCCGAACAGTGAGGAATAATAGATTAAGAAACTGTTGTTGAAACAGAGAGAAAAACATGAAGAAAACAGAGGAAAAATAGAGATAAAACAGCGAGCGGAAATCGCGAGTAAAAAAATAGAGAAAACAGCGAGTGGAAACCGCGAGTAAAAACGGACAAAACAATAGAAATAGCGGACCCGTGAAAACAGCGGAAATAACGGACCAGTAAAAACAGAGAAAATAGTGAACCTGTGAAAACAGTGGAAACAACGGATCAGTGAAAACAGCGAAATGATATCCCTTCCGGTACCGTGAAACACACTCCCGGAAAGCAACTAAAAGGTAAGACATGAGGGCACCCTTTATTATATTTTATTTTGTTGTCCCGGACACGGCATGCTCGGTTGACGTGGAATACGTTCAACCGAGTATGCGAGGTCCAACATTGAGAACGGCCAAATTCCTTGGCCATATGTTTGTTCCGCATGTATTAATTTAAATATTCATGAGTTTTGTTTACCGCTTTCCTGGCTTATCTTTGAAGCATGTAAACCTAGATTTAGGCTTTATAAGAATTTAGACTACTTTGATCAATATGTATGTTGAGTAGACTTGGTTAATATTGCACAAATCCATTCATTACAAATGACATAAGTAAGGGACCATTCCGAACCCAATGGTTTGAGGTCTTCCCTTGCGAGGGTGAGTGCGGCCTTAAATCATGTCCCGGTTCACACCGGGTGGCGACTCCATTATTCTCCGGTTTAGTCCCTCACGGGCTACTCCGTACTCCCAACCGGGCCGCGAGCCCAGAACAGCATGCGTCGTCAGTTTCTGTGTCCTACAATCCCCGCTTAAATAAGGCAGTACAGTGACATGTATTGGATGCATGTTTTTTGGTCCGTCTTGTCATTACGGTTTATGGATAACTTTCTATGGCTGTATCCGAGAAAGTGCCAAAGCAGTGAGGGTGTAGTTGATAGAATTTTATCGATGCTGGATGTATATTTAATACTAGACATTAGATGGTCTATGTCATATAAAGTCAGAAAAGATGCAGTAGGAGTATCACAGTTGATTATACTGAATTAGTAGAATTAGTTCTAACTTATGAAATATTGACTTATGAAGTTGCATAGTGATCTCATAGACTAGAAGTTTTGGTATTAGTATTGTGTTTGTAGTTATCTACATAGTATTTGGATTTGATCTCTAAATACATAAACAACTTAATAGCTATAGCACAATATTGATATCACATCTGAGTCATATTGATGTAGAACTTGGTTCTAAAAAATATGAATGATGATGGTTAAGGGAAAAGATTGGGTTTGTTGGACAAACTTAATTTGTTATAGCGGGTTTACTTGTTGTTGCATACCTTTTGAGTGCTAGGTGAGCTCTTTAGGGCAAGGAGTATGTGATAAACATTTAGATGTGTATATGATAACGTGGATTGGCACTTGAGCATGGGAGAAATTGTTAGGGTTGGTGCTCGGAGTACCGGTCCGGATCGTATTTATGTCCGATTCATGAATACGAACAATGCATGTTTTCATAATATTACTTATTTAATGGTAGCAACTCTTGTCTTTTATATACATATTTGATCTAATTACTATTAGATATCAAATTATGATTTGATTGAAACTAAATCTGATTTAGTGATACGTGTATATTAGAAAAAGACCCTAGGTTTTACAATGTAGTGCGCAGTTACAACGTAGTTTGTAATTGACATTGGGAAGCGTCACTATAAGTTGTATATCTTTAAATAAAGCTCATGGTCAAGATTTACTAACCAGGTCGGTTAGTAAAATCCGCTGAGACCAGTACATGTCGTATATCGTGACTTGGTCTGATGCTTTATCCTAATGAACCATGAGTCTCGGGAGACTCGTACAGACATGTAGGTTTTATTTGATAAACGCTGAACGACTCACTGAAGATTTCCTAATAGAGGGTACAACAACGTAAAAAGGAATCTTCTCGAGTTGAGCGAGCATAGTGGTCCTTCGACTTGAGATACCACAGTGGATATATGAGTTATCCTCCATACTTTGATGGTAGTCACGTCACCGATCTATTTAGATCAGACCTCCGCCTGTTCGTTGGCTGTGGACTGATGCTCATGATATCCAGTGCGTATCAAGATAGAATCTGTCAGTCTTGTGTACATGGCATAGGTTTCCTACACATGTTTGTGATCTAGTAAATCCATGGCCGTGGTATAACTTCAGAAGCGAGTTCTGAGTGTTATTTAGAGATCGTAAATTTGAAAGTCGACTATATTATACCATAAGGATTTGACATTCTTATATATATCCCAGGTATAATATGGATAGCATGTGACAGAGGGATTATAAATAAATAATGACCTCAAATTGCATAGTTTAGTGAGATTATCAGTGGTCGTCATAATTCATTAGTGGGTGAATCATGGACACGAAATTGGATTTCGTGGCGGATAAACCTCAACTTAGAGAGTCCCACAATATGAAGTGTTCTCATTGAGCACTTTTGCAACACGATATGAATAATACAGATTATTCATAATACTTCACCAAATTAATTGAGTTAATTCGAATCGTTTAATTGGTTAAACGAAAATGAAAACACATGCTTTAGAGGATTTTGGTGAATTAATAATTAATGTGTATTTGTATTTGATACAAAATTTGATTTTATACATATTTTTTAATTATTAAATGAGACTTTGACACATGCCATTAATATATGTATTTGTTATTTAATGTAAATAAAAATACATATATTATAATAATTATATTAATTAATTATTTAGATATTTAAATGTTAAATATTTGAATAATTAAATGATATTCTTTTTCATAATTGTCATGAAAAATGTTTAATTATTATTGGTTACATGTGGCATGTTTTAATTAAGCTTAAAGTGTGCAAATTTGATTTGCTAACATAAAGCTTGATTTTATTTAATTGAATTAAATTGGGAAATTGACCAAAATAACCTCCCAAAGTCGGTCATTGTGTTTTTTAAAGAGAAATTTTTTTTTCTTTTCTTCTTTATGGCTTCCCTTGGCCGAATACTCATCTTCCAAAACCTCTCCAAATTTGCTTGATGATTCAAGAAGGAAAGATGAAGAAAATCAAGAATAGCTTAAGGAAATTAAGAGAATTAAAGGTAATCCTCAGTATCCCTAAGGTTAGAAAGCATGTTTCTTATTCTTGGGCATCTAGAGAGATTCCAGGGTGTTTTCTTTTCTTAAGAATTTGGGTGTTTTTGATTTGGAAGATGTAATAGAAGGCTTGGTGCATGTGTGAAGTAGAATTGAATGATATTATTGTAATATTTGTTCAATTTGATCATTTGATGATATGTTGCCATTCTAGAGTGCTATGACCACTCTTGTAATGCCTATAATTGTTCTTGGGTGCTTCATTGGTGGTGGCTTGGATTGGTATTGTGATTAATGTTAAAAAATTGGATTAAAGCATGAAATTTTGTTATTTTTGGTTTCTGGATCAGATCTGGAAAATTGGGTTTAGGGTGATGAAAATTATGTCATATAAATGTATTGGATGTATTTTGGGTATTGGAACAATTGCCGGAAACTGTTTTGGAGTTGAAATATGCGAAAATGACGAAAAACGGCGTTACCGGGTGACTTTTAAGCCAACCGGGTGACGGCTGCCCAAACAGTGAATTGGTCACTGTTCGGGCAGCCCATGAACTGTCCTAATACTTTTGGGGTGGACCTGGGCAGCCCTCATGTGCATTGGGTGGTCGGTTCGGTGAAAAACGCGTTTTATGCCATTTTGCGGAAAAACGATTTCGTAAAAGTTTCGCGATGTTTCTTAACTATTTATGTTGTTATTTGATATCGAATAAATATCTTTAGATGAAATATGAATGAATTATTCATATTAGATATTGAATAATTTATTCAATAATTTAAAAGGTTTTAAAATTTCGATTTCACCCGAACCGCGAGCTTTCGCTACGCCCGCGCCAAAACCCCAACAAACCTATAGTTGTTTGCCCTTAGGAATAAGCCTCCCTATTCCAAAATATTTTATGGCCCATCCCTAATAAACATGATTACTAAGGGTCCAATTCGTCATTTTTAAACAATGGCACGATCCCATATTAGACTTATTCATATTATAAATGACTGCCATTGTCTTTAAATGATGGAATATAACCGAGGTAGCCAAGGTCTACCTTTAGAATAGGAGAGAACAAATTTGTGTATCCTCTATTGGTACATAAGCTAAGCCACACCTAAAGCAGATATTGACTTACCACATGTGTGAGAGAGATAAGCAGATATTGACATACACTTTATGAATAAAGCCATTATAGTGACACATTGGGTTATAGAGGAAGGCAGACTAGTTAAGAAGCCGATCGTAAGTAGCACAGAAATGGCCAGTAATGAAAGTTCCCGAATGAACCAACTTGAGACCACCATGTGCAAATTAGTGGAACAATTACAACCTTTGATAAATGTCATGGCCAATCAGACTGACGTTCAAATGGCGAAGGTTGAGACCAGTCAGAAAAGACGTGAAGAGCCCGAGAGCAAGGTTGAAGAGAATCATGTAGTATGATGAAGGGGATATAATAAAGTATGCCGTTGAGAAAATGGCTAAGTCTTAGGTCGAGGCCGAGCTACAAAAGTTGAAGTAGCAAGTGGAGTCAGTTACCCAAAAGATGAAGGGTAAACATTAAGACCTCATAGACTATTTGTTGGACAATTATGAGCCATAACATCACTATTTGTACAGAACATGGTGTTGTTGTACAAATAAACTATGTGACAAAGGAAATTGCTCTTTTATCATTTGTAATTAGATTACCAAGATATATAAATGATAAAAGTCCATATGATTAGTACCAGATTAATAAGATATGAGACAATATTAATCCACTAAGGTTTAATCATTAAATATCCATAGTCGTAGTATTATCGAGACTGGGCATCGATAATGCGGAATAGACTAGTATTACACTTGTGCGTGTTATGGAAGCGTAACAACATAGTTCTCATATATTTGGGTATTGGATACTCATGCAAGTGTAATATGAGGTTTTATTTACTGATGGTACGGAAACAGCGTCGCTCTGGATATACCCCTCGGAATCCCACTGGTAGTATGACTATATGTCTACGGGAATCCGAATCAGGGTAGGTGTATTTGATCTTAACCTGAGACTTGCATCGCTAATACTTGCGACAATCAATATACTTTGGTTTTAGTCTTCCGGGACTTTAACAGGTTCTGTGTACGTCTCTTCTAGGTATACTGAGAATCGTAGTGTATTGGGTGTGATGTCAAGATGGAAGTATCACTCCAGTCATATAGAGATGATGATCACGCAGGATACGGAACTAGTACTCCTAAGTACTGCAGGCATCGGGATAATATGACTAGGTCATGATAATCCGATTATAGAGACTAGTTACCAGAGATCCGATATATACTTCGTACGAGGCAGACACAATTCCAGCCCTAGGCCAAGCATGTGATATCGATACTGGATCGTTATACGCAATACTACGTATACTACGTCTGACAAAGATTACATATTCCTTAAAAGAATATTTCTAGAGAATTGGGTAGGCACGGTGCTTTGCTAGAAGCCAACCATGTCTTCTAAATCGGTAAGAACGTGGTACCGGGTACGCACATGTTCGGATAGTCCGACGGCCGGATTTACTACCAACATATCCATGGATCTCATGGGTCGCTTCCCGAAGATTCACCGATGATGTATGACTCGAACATAATTAATCTGGGATTAGTTAGAAGAGAGAGAAAATTAATCTAGGATTAATTACTGCGAGAATTTATCTGGGATAAAATTCAAATAAAAAAGAGAGAGAACGATTAATTTAGAATTAATCGATAAAATAATATATTCGATATATTAAATGAAATTAGATTTCATAACATAATTAAAATTGGATTTTAATTCGGGCGAACGAATTAATTTCGAATTAATTCGCGAGCGACTTTAATAGTAATTTTGCTAGGCATAATTATTTAATTAAATTTGATTTAATTATGTCGCAACAGAAAATTTGTTAATTCAGAATTAACGAACCTGAGCCCGGAATGTGAATCAAGTGGGGCCCACAAGTCACATCACTAGTCAACTTTGTCACTTTTGGTTGATGGAAGTTGTTAGTAATTGATTGTGTGTAAAACACACAAGTGTGAAAGGCTTGAAAGACTTTTACCAAACTTTGATTTGGTATATGTCTTTTAATTTTTTGAAAATTAAACAAGTCAACACAACTTCTTCTCTCTCTTTTTCCTACACTTGGACGTGAACTTCATGCATTTTTTCTCTCCCAAATTGGCTTGGCCGAGAGTTTCAAAGAACAAGGGGAAATCATTTTGCAAAAATTGTCCATTGCTAGTACACAAAAAGGTCAACAAAGGTGATAGGGAAACTACTCCCATGAGTTTGGAATTCATTCACCAAAGCTTGGAGCTTAACATACAATAAAAGGAGGAGCTTGGAGCACTACACAAAGGAGCAAATTTTTTGAAATCCTACATCCTCATTGCCGATCAATGTGAGTACTTTTTCCGCAAACTTAGTTGATTATTCACACAATTTTATGCTTATTAGATCCTTGGCTAGTTCTTAGAGAAACCAACAATGGTATCATAGCCTATTTTAGCATGAAATTGAATTAGGGTTTATATACTTGAATTTGGGTAATTTTGCTTTGAGCATGATTTTGTCAAATTGAGTGTTTGGTTATGTTTGGATTATGATAACTTAGAGTTATTCATGATTAATTTGGATAAAAATTGATTATAAATTTTTTTCCTTATTACCTTATGATGGCCGAATATATAACAACCCTTAACTCATGGTGATTTTGATTTTTTAGACCATTGGATGTGTTTAAAATGCTTGAGTATATTGATTTGTGATTTACTTGGATTGAAATCAAAATCGGATATTAAAAGCCTAAATTGTCGTGAGTCTTGGAAGCATGTTGGAATTGATTTTGCTTCAATAATGTTGGTCATGCATTGATAATGATAAAGCATGATTAATTATGTAAATTGGTATTTTGGAAATGTTAATTTAAATAATTAATTATGGGTAATACACTTTAATTAAATAAATTTTGATATTTGGAATATTAGAATTTAATTAATTAGGCTTAATTTGGAATTGGGCTAAAATTGTTGTATTTGGGCTTAATGGGCTTGGTTGGGCCAAGTTTGGTTTAGGATAATTGGTTGGATCCAATTGGGCCTAAAACCATTTCCATAAAGTCCAAATATGATAATTGGGCCTTTAAAATTTAATTGGGCATAATGGGCCAAAATTAATTTTATGGCAAATAGGATGATTCCTTTATTGGGCCTTGGCATCTTAGGTTTGACCCATAATTGCCAAAGCCCATGCCTAAAGAATTAATTAAAAGCCCATTGGACTTTAATTGAATAATATTGGATACTAATTGGGCCTTTGAGACCCATAAAGATTGGATTTAGAATCTACATCTAAAAGGCACATTAATAAAGTGTAATTATTTAATTTAAATTAAATAAAGAATTAGTATTGAATAAAATTAAATTGGATTTAAAATTGTAGTTCGATATAATTCAAGAATACACACTTTGAGTACTTATTCTTAAACGAGTTGGACTCGCGCAAATCAAATCATTGTTTGAACATTGGATGGTCATTAATCAAAGATTAATTAATTGGATTAGATTGATTGATAACATGCTTTGTGTGAATACATGGATGTATTGTATGAATAATGTATATCAGATGGATATTAGATGGGTGGGAGCAATTTTGGGAATTGTTGTAATAAATTTAGAATTTATTAAATTGGACCTGCGTGTCCAGCCTTTATCTTTCGATTCTTTGTAATTCTCTTCTCACCAATTCCCCTCAATGTAATGAGGTTTCTTTAGAAGTATTATGTAATTGGGTAGAAGTTAGAATAGTGCTAGCCGGGGAGTGAAAATGGAGTGATTTATTCTAGGAATAATTTGTGAGATATCCATCCGCATATCATTATTAATTTATTTATCGCTCCTTATTATGCTTTTAGAATGCATGCTTAAGGGTGTATGATGAGACCTAATCAAAGATAATAAATTGGTTGCCAATTTACGCGAAAAACCCTCAACAAATATTAAGCGATTTCCTTCCATTGAGTGATTCTCTCTCAAGATCCAAGATTGGCATTGGTTTGTTGGCCAAAGTCAAGACCTTTGTCCATCGCGGATGTGTTTGAATCATGAAGGCTTTGTTCCATATCATACGCCTTGGGCAAGTTGTGATTTGTTGGCCAAAGTCAAGGTCACTTCTTGTTCATCGGCCTCGATTACGAATCTTTCCCACTGTCAATGGGTCACGCTTAACTAGAATCATTAAGCTTGTTGAGCCAAAGCCAAGGCTTAGTTGATTTAGAGGAAAACGGTTAGGCAATGTATTGGATATACTGGCATATATCAAATATATGTTTTGGACTTGGAAGTCCACCTACTAGATCTAGGAATTGGATGGGATCCAATTGATCTTAGAGATCTACCTAGTCAAGTTTCATACAATTTGTTGGCCAAAGTCAAGGTTGTGTGTTATTTAACGGGATCCTAGCCCACAAGGTAACTAGGTTTTCCGAGTACTCCATAGAGGGTTAGAGGCTCGTCGAAAAATATTGGGAGGCAAGTATTAAATTTATAATTTCGTTTAGATACTTGCCAATACGCGCTCATTTCATTTTCCATCATTATTTAAATATAAATATATTAGTTGGACTAATATTCAATTGTTGTTTTAATTGAACAATTGGACTGTATTCAAACTACTTCATTTATAGTTGATTATATAATTGGATTATAGTAATCAATATATTTGAATTTAACCAATCTAATAGTAGTTGATTATATAATTAGACTATCGAAATCATTATATTCGATTGTACCCGAAATCGTTGATTGGATAGTTGGACTATTGGAATCAAGATAACTGAAAGATTAGCGTTTAAAACATAATCCTGGGTGAAAATGTCCTTAAGCGGCTTTAATTTTCAAATTGGGAATAGAACCTCAGGATAGTTTTGGGAGCTGAGAAGTTACTTTATTTAATAGAGTGACATCTCGGGCCTGAGCCCAGAGTTGAGCAAATAGTGGAGCATGAGCTTTGGAAGACTCATGGTGATGATAACTTTAGTGCTCAATCTGTTATGCTTGCCGCAAAGACTCCTTAATTTCTTCGTCAGAACTAAGGATTAGATCCTTATAGTATGATATTGAAATTGAAGGATCTTCATAGATCCATTCTTAGATCTTAGAAGTACTAATTGAAAAAGAAAACTCTTGGAGAGTTAATGGCTATGCTCAAGGAGACAGAGCCAGAGCTTGCAAAAGGGCCAAGAAGCGCAATGCGCATCTTACTTACACATCCTAGAAGGTCAAGGCTTGGCCGAAGGCTTCTAGGGATATAAAAAGGGGCAAAGGTAAAATCATCACAGTCTTCTAGGAAGACAAATGACATATCCCAAGATGTCTGCCTAAACTGTGGCAAACGGGGTCATTGGAAGCGTGACTGCCATATGGACAAGGCAGACATGAAGGAAGTGAAGGCGGGGTAAGGCTCTGGCTTCAAGTATGTTTTTCATAAACATATTCACTACTAGTTTCAAAATTAGATTTTTGATACTAGATACGGTACATAAATATGTACTGATGTGTAGAATCTGCTAATTAGCAGGAGACTGGCTTCAGATGAGATCGACCTATGAGTTGGAAACGGGACGAGAGTCGCTGTTTTGGCCGTAGAAACCTAAGTTTTGGAAATGCCCTTTGGGCATGTACTTAAATTAGGAAGCTGTTACAATGTATCTAGTTTGACTAGGAACATTATCTCTGTATCTAGTTTAACCCGTTGCGGGTATACCTTTATATTCTAGAACACTAAGTGTTTTGTTTATAAAGATGATATTGAGATAAACACATTAGATGTGAATAACAATATTTATATTTTGAATATAAATGAATCTCAAACATATAACATGACAAACAAATAGCTCAAACTGAATTAATCAGATGAGACTTATTTGTGGCATTGTTGTCTGAGACACATTAACAAGACTCGTATATCCATACTTTCGAAGAGTGGGTACTAGGACAGATTTGATTCTAATTCAAATAATGTCTACGAATCTAGTTTATTAGGCAAAGTGCATAAAACGCCTTTTACTTGGTAAAAGTGCAAGTGCCACCGATCTGTTAGCCCTCGTTCATTGTGACGTAAGTGGGCCCATGTTTAGCTAGGCTAGAGGTGGATGTGAATACTTCGTAACCTTTACGGATGTGGCATCGCGTTACGGTTATGTGTATCTTATGAAACACAAGTCAGAAACTTTTGAGTAATTCAAAGAGTTTCGACACGAAGTATAAAAACAGACCGGCAAAAGTATTAAAAATATTATGGTCGGACTATAATGTAAAATACTTAAACATATGAGTTTCAAGATTGCTTGAAAGAGTATAGTATTCTTTCACTCTGGACTCCTCCCGGGACACCTCAATTTGATGATGTGTCCAAACAGAGAAACCAAACTTTGTTGGACCTGGTAAGGTTAATGATGAGTCACTTTGAGCTACCAATTTCTTTCTGAGGATACACTTTAAACAGTGCAATACTTATGTTGGAGAATTATGACCCATAGCGTCACTATTTGTACAGATCATGGTGTTGTTGTACAAATTAACTATGTGACAAAGGAGATTGCACTCATATCATTTGTGATTAGATCACCAAGATATATAAATGATAGGAGGTCCTTATGATTTTTTCCTGGATTGAGAATGATATGAGACAGTATCAGTCCACGAAGGATAAATCATTAAATATCCATAGTCAGAGTATTATCGAGATTGGATATCGATAAATACGTAAAAGACTAGTATTACACTTGTGTGTGTTGTTAGGGCACAACTGTATAGTTCTCATATGTTTGGGTATAGGATACTCATGCAAGTGTAATAGGAGGTTGTGTTTTACCGATGGTACGGGAAACAGCTTCGCTCTGGATAGACCCCCTCGGAATTCCATTGGTAGTATGACTATGTGTCTATGGAAGTCCGAAATCAGGGTAGGTGTATTTGATCTTAACTTGAGACTTGCACCGCTAATACTTACGACAATCAATATACTTTGGTTTTGGTCGTCCAGGGCTTTAATCGGTTTCTGTTTACGCCTCTTCTGGGTATATCGAGAATCGTAGTGTGTTGGGTGTAATGTCAAGACATAAGTGTCACTCCATTCATATGGAGATGATGGTCACGTAGGATACGGTACTAGTACTCTTAAGTACTGCAGTCATCGGGATAAAATGACAAGGTCATGTTTATCCGATTATAGAGACTAGTTACCAGACATCGGACATGTGCTTCGTACGGGGCAGACACAATTCCAGCCTCAGGCCTAGCACGTGATCATCTGATACTGGATCGACATACACAATACTACATATACTACGCCTGATATAGATCCTTATATTCCTGTAAGGATATTTCTGGAGAATTGGGTAGGCATGGCGCTTTGCTAGAAGCCAACCTTGTCTTGTAAATCGATAAAACGTAGTACTTGGTACTTACGTGTTCGGATAGTCCGACGACCCGATTTACTGCCAACATATCCGGGGATCTCATGGGTCGCTTCCCGAAGATTCACCGATGACGTATGACTCGCACTTTAAATTAATCTGGGATTAATTAAAAGAGAGAGAAAATTAATCTGGGATTAATTACGGAGATATTTTATCTGGGATAAAATATCATTTAAAGAGAGAAAATGATTAATTTGGAATTAATCGATTAATTAATATATTCGATATATTAAACGAAATTAGATTTCGACGCGGAATTAAAATTAGATTTTAATTCGAGCGAACGAGTTAATTTAGAATTAATTCATTAGCGACGTGAATAGTAATTATGCTAGGCATGATTATATAATTAAATTAGATTTGATTACGACGCAACGGAAAATTCATTAATTTGGAATTAGCGAACCCGAGCCCGGGATTGTTTGCGAGCGCATTCGCATTTCGAATTCGAGTGCGACACGCAAGTCAAATCAAGCGTCAAATCGCTAGTCGCATCTAGCGTCACATCATTCGTCAATCAAGTGATAGATGTCTTTCACTTTGAGTGATTGACGCTAGTCACTATTCATTGATTGATTGATTGAAGTTGATGTTGGTAGTTGGCAAGCCATTAATGACTTGATTTTTGAAAAGCAAATTTTTGGTATATGTTGAATTGATTTTAGAAATCAATTAAGATATACACAACTCATCTCTCTCTCTAAAACTCCTCTCTTTCTTCTTCCTCTCACACGCCCTTGGGGCCAATTTTCTTCACTAGTTTCTGTCAAGAAAACCGAGAGGATGGGAAGCAAGTGTGGTGATTTTTGTGGCAAAAATCACAAGTGCTAGCACACAACGGGATCATGTGAAGGTGATAGGGAAGTCCACCCATGAGCATGGAATCAAATCACAAAGCTTGGAGCTTGACGAAGATGATTCATGGCCGAAAATGGAGGAGCAACTCACTGCCACTGCTGAATGCACTAGGGGGCTGAAAATAAATTTTTGTTGCTTGCCGCGTCGCTCAACCGATCGATGTAAGTATTCCGTAACTTCCTCATATGTATTCACATGTGTTTTCTTACTTTTGATTCGATCCTCGGGGCCGTAGAAACTCCAACAACTTATTTTGAATAATGTTCCAGGTAAATATGTTAGACAGACTTCATATTAGATATGAACATGAAAGAAACTGGGTTTCTCATTCCTGAAGATTTGGGAATGTTGGACATATGTTTGGATGATACCAATCTAGAACCCAAATCAGATAAGTTCCTATTTGTTATTGGTTGTCCTTGGGAAACCAAAGTATAGTACTAATACAACTCACAAGAGAACAATGTAATTGTTGCTCTCCATGCGGTTTTCCTAAGAGGAATTCCTATATGCAGTGGTAAGTGGGAGGAAAGTAGAACTCGATGAAAATCGGAGTGATACTATTCCTGGCATAGAATCCTTAACGGAACATAAATAGTTCATCACGGATGAAACTGTACCACAATCTTTGAATACACAAGAACCACGTAAGTCGGAGAGAGTCAGAAAACAACCTGGGAGATATGGGTTTCTGATCTCACCTCATGAAGATGTAAATATTATTGAGAAAGATGAACCAACTACGTATGAGGAAGTGATACAAGGTATCGACTCCCTATTATGGAAAAGTTCCATGAAGTCCGAAATGGATTCCATGTATACCAACCAAGTTTGGACACTGGTTAATACACCAGAAGGCATTGTGTCTAATGGTACTATATTAGTCTTCAAGGAAGACATACATGGATGGCAATATATAAACGTACAAAGCTAGGCTTGTACAGAAATGGTATCATCAACAACATGATGTCGACTACAACGAAACCTTTTACTCGTTGCCATGATTAAATCCATTCGGATAATGCTTGCTAATGCTGCATGTTTCATTTATGAAATATGGAAGATGAACGTCAAAACCGCTTTCCTTAAATGGAAACCTTTTGGAGGATGTTTATCAACATCTTGACGGTTTTGTCGGACCAAAACATGCAAACAAGGTTTGCAAGTTAAATCAACACAGCTATGGATTGAAGCAAACATTGTGTTCTTGGAACTAACGTTTTGATAAGATCATAATGGTATATGATTTAATTCAAAACAAATATAATTCTTATGTATATAATAAGGTTAGTGGGAGCGCACTGACAATGATTGTCCTATAAAATGATGACATATCATTTATTGGAAATGACATTCCCATAATACAATCGGTGAAAGCTTGGCTTTCATGAAAATTCTCCGTAAACTACTTGGGAGAGACAACCTTTATTCTAGGAATAAAGATCTACTGGGATAGATCTAAAAGTTGTTGGCACTCTCCGAGAACTCGTACATTGAAATATATGTACGCGACCTGGTGTCTCATATGCTTTGAGCATATGGAGTCACAATCTAGCCAATCCAGGTGATGGTCACTAGATTGATGTTAAGAACATCCTTAAGTATCTTAGACGAACTAAGGATGCTTTCTTAAGCTATTGAGAAGGAGAACTTGAAGTGACTGAGTTAACCGTTGCAAGTTTCCAAATCGACAAAAATGACTATAAGTCGTAATAAGGGTACTATATAGTTTGAATAACGGAACAGTGACCTGGAAATCTTCCAAGCAAGATACTGTTTCCGAATAAACAACAAAAGCGGAATATTTCTGCAGCTGAGGCAGCAAAAGAAGCAATTTTGGATCTATAAAATTCCTAATTAGATTATGAGTAGTTCTATTAACAGCTGAGCTAGGCTACAGTACAGGCTAAGGAACCGCGGTCTCATCAATGATCCAAGTATGTACTTCGACTAATTCATCTGATTCGTTCGGATCATACATCATGGCGATGTGATGATCGAATAAATTGCATCAGATGATAACCTTGCAAATCCGCTGACGAAAGCAGTTTCTCAGCAGAAGTTTGAGCGACCAGTACATAGTTCAGGTGTATGACACTTGAGTGATTGGCTATAGGCCAAGTGGGAGATTGTTGGACAATTATGACCCATAGCATCACAATTTGTACAGAACATGGTGTTGTTGTACAAATAAACTATGTGACAAAGGAAATTGCTCTTTTATCATTTCTAATTAGATTACCAAGATATATAAATGATAAAAGTCCATATGATTAGTACCAGATTAATAAGATATGAGACAATATTAATCCAGTAAGGTTTAATCATTAAATATCCCTAGTCGTAGTATTATCGAGACTGGAGATCGATAATGCAGAATAGACTACTATTACACTTGTGCGTGTTATGGAAGCATAACGTCATAGTTATCATATATTTGGGTATTGGATACTCATGCAAGTGTAATAGGAGGTTCTGTTTACCGATGGTACGGAAACAGCTTCGCTCTGGATTGACCCCTCGGAATCCCATTAGTATGACTATGTGTCTATGGGAATCCGAATTAGGGTAGGTGTATTTGGTCTTAACCTAAGACTTGCGACAATCAATATACTTTGGTTTTGGTCGTTCGGGACTTTAACAGCTTCTGTGTACGACTCTTCTGGGTATACTGAGAATCATAGTGTATTGGGTGTGATGTCAAGATGGAAGTATCACTCCAGTCATATGGAGATGATGATCACGCAGGATACAGAACTAGTACTCTTAAGCATTACAGTCATCAGGATAATATGACTAGGTCAAGATTATCCGATTATAGAGACTAGTTACCAGAGATCCGATATATACTTCATACGGGGCAGACACAATTCCAGCCCTAGGCCTAGCATGTGATATCGATACTGGATCGTTATACGCAATACTACGTATACTACGCCTGACAAAGATTACATATTCCATAAAAGAATATTTCTGGAGAATTGGGTAGGCACGGTGCTTTGCTAGAACCCAACCATGTCTTGTAAATCGGTTAGAACGTGGTACCGGGTACACACGTGTTCAGATAGTCCGACAGCCGGATTTACTACCAACATATCTCGGGATCTCATGGGTCGCTTCCCGAAGATTCACTGATGACGTATGACTCGAACATAATTAATCTGGGATTAGTTAGAAGAGAGAGAAAATTAATCTAGGATTAATTACGGCGAGAATTTATCTGGGATAAAATTTAAATAAAAAAGAGAGAGAAAGATTAATTTAGAATTAATCGATAAAATAATATATTCGATATATTAAATGAAATTAGATTTCATAACGGAATTAAAATTGGATTTTAATTCGGGCGAACGAATTAATTTGGAATTAATTCGCGAGCGACTTTAATAGTAATTTTGCTAGGCATAATTATTTAATTAAATTTTATTTAATTATGTCGCAACAGAAAATTCGTTAATTCGGAATTAACGAACCTGGGCCCGGAATGTTTTTGCGGGCCCACTCGGATTTTGAATCAAGTGGGGCCCACAAGTCACATCACTAGTCAACTTTGTCACTTTTGGTTGATGGAAGTTGTTAGTAGTTGATTGTGTGTAAAACACACAAGTGTCAAAGGCTTGAAAGACTTTTACCAAACTTTGATTTGGTATATGTCTTTTAATTTTTTGAAAATTAAACAAGTCAACACAACTTCTTCTCTCTCTTTTTCCTACACTTGGGCGTGAACTTCATGCATTTTTTCTCTCCCAACTTGGCTTGGTCGAGAGTTTCAAAGAACAAGGGGAAATTTTTTTGCAAAAATTGTCCATTGCTAGCACACAAAAGGGTCAACAAAGGTGATAGGGAAACTACTCCCATGAGTTTGGAATTCATTCACCAAATCTTGGAGCTCAACATACAATAAAAGGAAGAGCTTGGAGCACTACACAAAGGTGCAATTTTTTTGAAATCCTACATCCTAATTTCTGATCAATGTGAGTATTTTTTTTCGCAAACTTCGTTGATTATTCATACAATTTTATGCTTATTATATCCTTGGCTAGTTCTTAGAGAACCCAACACTATGGTGCTATGAATTTTGAAGAACAACTCCCCGCTGAGTTTAAGATGCCTGATATGACCAAGTTCGATGGGAACGGAGACCCCAAAGTACACATTCATCAATACGTGTCTATGACGAATGGTACTAGCCTATTCAAACGCCAAGTTCTAAAGATTTTTGATACGTCGCTCAAATGAGCATTGGTGGTATAGTACCACAGTCTGGAAAACAAAGTAAAGAATGTTGGAAATACCCGGCTAAAGCCTTCCTTAGTTAGTATATCACAAACATGGAGATAGATGTGTCACTCCATGTCTTGGAGACCACCAAAAAAAAAGACAGACGAGAACTTCAATAGGTATGTGTTGGAGTTGGTGCTTGGAGTGCCAATCCGAATTGTACATTTTATTATTTATTAACTATATTTTCAGTTCATACCTTAATAATTGTATTGTCATTATGCGTATTAGATTGATGTATAAATATGCTAAAAATGACATCGACCTTAGAATAGTCTTATAGTAATACTAGACATTAGGTGGTCCGACATTGAGATAATTATTACTATTGTAAAAAATTCTTAGAGTGTCGTTGGTTTTGGAATACGATCGAATTCTTATAACCTAGAAGACTAGCACATGTCATATATTGGAATTGGAGTTCCAATGGTTTAACCCGATGTACCATGAGTTTTGGAAACTCGTATAGACCTGTGGGTATTCATTGAAGCGAATTCTTAATGATTCATAGGTGATTCCTAATAGTTGGAAGTACACACCACCGTCAATATGAATCTCCTTGAGTCGAGTAGCATATGTAATCCTTTGGCTATAGGATAACATTAATTTTGTGTGAGATCCTCCACATTTTAATGCCATGTATGTTAGAAACCTTTCGTAGTCTGGCCTCTAGATGTTCATTGGGTGTGGACCGATGTACTCAGTAATCAAGTGCGAAGCAAGATAGGATCCGTCGGCCCGTATGTGTACCAAAAGGGGTTTAAGTATCCATATAAGTAAATTCATGATTCTTAAACCTTTGGCCAAAGTCGATCACCTAGGGTGGATCGCATCATTTATGAAGAATCATGGACATGTCGACATGAGATGTGCATCTCAGAAACTTGACGGTGTATTCTATATTTCCTAAGCACAATTCGGATAGCCTATGATAGAGTGATTGTTAAACATATGTGATGACCTCAACTAGTAAAGTTCAGAAAGGTCATTCGTGTTATTCGTGAATTCGGAGGTGGCCGAATTGTTGAATGATGAACACTAAAAAGTGCATATCTATTATATGTAAAATTAATCATTTTACCCTCGTAATTTCACTAATCCCTTTAATTTAGCACGTATGTGAAATAATATTCTAAGTTGTGTTTTATATATTTTTATTGTGTATTTTGTTATTTGGTAGGTAAAATACTTCTCGGAAGCTCGGCAGGAAAAACCAGACTTGGAAAATGGCAAAAACGGAATTTCAGCATGCGCGTCGCGACACGTAAGGCCTCAGCGTCGCAACGCGCCTATAAGGACAATAACACCACGAGCACTGCCTTTTGCGTCCCGACACGAAGGACTTTAGCGTCGTGACATGCTAATCTTTCAACACATGTACACAGCTGGCATTAGCGTCACGACGCGTGGACAAAATTTTGCCTAAAAATTGAAGCTTCCAGCATAAGAAATTTTCATACTTTATTTCCGATTTCTCTATAGATTTTGGGAGAGAGTGTCTTGTGTGTTAATTTATTTAAGCTTTTTGTAATGTCTTTTTCTTTCAGTAATAAAATTACGATTGTTTTTAATTACAAAATGAGTAGCTAATTTCTTTTCGCTGGGGTAAAGGATGAAACTTTTATAATGAAAATTTAGATCAATATCGCTTATATTATGATAAATAAATTGAAATCTAATGATTAAAATTTGATATAAATCTGGATTAGTTATTGACATATCTTGCTACCGTCTATATGGCTGGTTTTATATGACTACAGCCTGTATGGCTGGTTTTACATGTTTTAGCATAACTAAGTATCTAACTGGACTTGTTTTGTTATTAAAAGTGTATCCCCTAACTCAATCATTTTATTTAGTTATTTTTTTAACCTAAAAGTTTCTAATAACTTTAACAAATCAAACCTTTTTCTTTTCGCTCTACTTATCATTCTATTTTACTAAATCTATTCCATGTGGATTGACCCCGGACTTACCGGGTTATTTTATTACTTCGACACTCTTATATTTGGGAGTAAAGAACCACTTTTTGAGCATGTCAAGTTTTTGACGCTGTTGCCGGGGAATTATTATTTAGTAGATAGACTAATTTTTCTTTATTTTAATTTTTCTTTTGTAGTTTTTTTTTATTATTATTATTATTATTATTATTATTATTATTATTATTATTATTATTATTATCTTGTCATTAATTTCCTTTTTGTAAATATTGTATTTGTTTTTGTTTTATTTTTTTTGTTTAGGTTGCATGAGACACTGGTCTCGATCATCCAACAGAAGATTAAATAGAGAGTCTCCATCACATTCATCATTCGTCAAAATGGTCGAGAACCGAAATGAGAACTAAAATGGAAATCCACCTGCCCAAGTTGAAAACCTAGTTGATCAGGAAGAAAATGAGTCTCAATATAACGATCATCCTAGGACACTCAGACAATTTATGAATCCTACTAGGACAGAATCACCATCTTGCATTATTTTTCCTTCAGATGAAATACGTTTCAATTTTAAGTCAGGTATCATCCATCTTTTACCCACATTCTATGGTTTAGAATAAGAAAATCCTTATCAGCACTTAAGGGAGTTTAAAGAGGTATATAACACTTACAAAGACCAAAATTATAGCATGAATGTAATTCGTCTAAAGTTTTTTCCTTTTTCTTTAAAGGATAAAGCTAAAATTTGGCTGAAAAACCTTAGGTCGGGATCTATACACTTTACCAATGTTGGGAGAGGTTTAAAGAAATGTTAAATGTTTATCCACATCACGGGTTTGAAACATGGAGGATGGTTGCCTACTTCTACGAGGGTTTAACACATCAAGGTAGACAAGTAGTGGAGATGATGTGTAATGGTGAGTTTAGGGACAAAGATCCCGAAGATTCACTAGATTACCTAGAACATATAGCAGAGAATGCACAACAATGGGACATAGTTGGCACCTATGAGTCGTCTGTAAAACCACAGCCATCTGGTAGAGGTATGTTTAACCTTAGAGAAGACCATAACCTTGCTGCCAAGTATGCATCTCTATCTAAAAAAATGAGGCTTTAGAAGCAGAGAAGAGTGATCATATCAAGTCAGTTCAGGAAGTCTTATGTCAAATCTGTAATTCAAATGAACATGTCACACAAGTTTGCTCATTTTTACCAGTCATGCAAGATTGTCTCCATCACCAAGTCAGTTCCATAAATACATTCAATAGACCAAATCCAAACCCATACTCACAAAACTACAATTCTGGTTGGAGAAACCATCCAAACTTCAATTGGAGGAATGATAACCAAACACAATCATCGCAACAACCTCCCCAGGTTCACCAAAATTTCCGAAATTCCCAAAATTATGTACCATATGTCCCACCACCTAGGAAAACCATTGAGGATACCTTGAATGTATTCATGGAGAAACATGAAGTCATCAATAACCAAAATGCACAAACGATGATGATTTGAGAGAAACTTTTACTAAAATTACATCTGCGTTGACCATTAATGAGAAAGGAAAGTTTCCTACACAACCACAGTCAAATCCCAAAAGTCATCTAAATCCTCACGTGGGTAGTTCTGGAAATCAACACTTAGACCAAGTCAAATCTGTTATTACTCTTCGTAGTGGTAAAGACATCCACAGACATATTCTTGAACCTCGTGAAACTGAGAATAAAACAGATTCAAAGGGTAAGGAAAAAGTTGATGAACCATTACCTGTCATTGATAATAATAGTTTTTTCTCATGCACCTCTATTTCCTCAAGCATTAAAAACAAAGAAATTGAATCATTCCCAGAGATTTATGAAATATTCAAATAAGTAAAGGTTAATATTCATTTGTTAGATGCCATCTAACAGATACTATCTTATGCCAAATTTCTGAAAGATCTGTGCACCGTTAAAAGAAAACATCAGGTAAGAAAGAAAGCTTTTCTTGCTGAACAAGTAAGTTCCATTTTCTCAACGAATAATGCATTAAAATACAAACACCCTGGTTGTCCAACTATTTCTTGTATTATTGGAAATCAAAACATTGAATATGATTTGCTTGATCTTGGAGCTAGTGTAAATTTACTTCAATTTTCGGTTTACCAACAACTTAATATCGGTGAGATAATACCAACCTCTACTACTCTTTTACTTGCCGATAGATCAGTTAAGGTACCAAACGGAATTGTGAAAGATGTGTTATTGCAAGTTGATAAATTCATATATCCTGTGGATTTTGTTATCTTAGAAACACAACTTGTAGCAGACAATTATAAACCAATCCCTGTAATACTTGGTCACCCATTTTTAGCAATAGCTAACGCTTTAATTAATTGCATGAATGGAATCATGAATCCGTCTTTCGGAAATATGACATTGGAGCTAAATATTTTTAACATGTGCAAACAACCATATGATGAGGACAATGAGAACGAAAGAATAGAATTAATTGAACCAATTATGGATGAACATATTCAGGGGAGTTTATCGGATCCCATGAAAATTTAGACTGCTAATTTTGTTGAATCAAGTAGGAAAATGGATTCAGATATTATTAATGATTTTCTACTTGACTCTATACAGGTATTGGAAGACGATGGAGAGATACAAAACTGGGAAGAACTGGGAACACATGAATAAGAAAAACATGAGGAAGCACTCAAATTGGAGTTAAAAGCTTTGCCAGAATGACTGAAATATGCATTTTTAGAAGATAAGCAAACTTACCATTTGGGAATTTCTTCTCTTCTTACAAGCAATCAAGAAGGTAAGTTGTTAAATATGTTGAAAAAAATACAAACGAGCAATTGGATGGGCTTTAAAAGACATAAAAGACATTAATCCATTAATCTGCACACACCAAATATATTTAGAAGATAATGCTAGGACATATCGTCAACCCCAAAGAAGATTAAACCCTCACATGAAAGAAGTGGTAAAAATCGAGGTCGTTAAACTTATTGATGTCGGCATTATCTACCCTATCTCTGATAATAAGTGGGTAAGTCATACACAAGCTGTACCCAAAAAGTCTGGAATTATTGTTGTAAAAAATGATAAAGGAGAATTAATCCTAACTCGCATCCCATCTAGTTGGCGTATGTGTATTGATTATAGAAAACTAAATGACACAACTAGAAAAGATCATTTTCCTTTACCATTTCTTAACCAAATTTTGGAAAGAGTAGCTGGACATCCATACTATTGTTTTCTTGATGGTTACTCGGGTTATTATCAAATTCCCATTTCTTTAGAATGCCAAGAAAAGACCACATTCACATGCCCCTTTGGAACGTTTGCATTTAAGAAAATGCCTTTTGCACCTGCAACATTCCACCGATGCATGTTAAGCATATTTAGTGACATGGTTGAACACTGTTTAGAGGTCTTTATGGATGATATAACTGTTTTTGGAAATTCATTTGATAATTGCTTGAATAATTTGGAAAATATTTTGAAAATATATGAAGAAAAAGGACTTGTGTTAAACTGGGAAAATTATCATTTCATGACTAATTTAGGAATTGTTTTGGGATACGTTGTATCATCTAAAGGTATTGAGGTTGACAAGAAAAAAATAGAGGTAATCTCTAAATTTCCATCATAAAAACAGTCAGGGAAATTATAGGCACTGTATTTTTGCATATAAGTCCCGATGATGAGCCTCGTATGGAGGCACTACCCTTTAAGTTGCGGAAGTCACGGGAAACGAACGTTGGAAGGGAAAAATCAGAAATCAATACCTTGTTGGACTTAATTCGTTTTCTTAGCTTCGGGTTCGCTCGTTGGATCTCTGTTTTAAAATTTATCTTCGGCCCAAAACCCCGCAATCCACACCAAGCCACACGCTAAGCCCACACACCAAAAGCCACACACCAAGCCCACCAAAAAGAACCAACCACACGCCCACAAGCCCTCTAATTCACGTCCAAGCCACTAAAATCCCTCCAAAATAATAATTAACACATTAAACACATGTGGAAATCCAAAAAAATCACCTTCCCGAATTAAAGAAATCAAATCAAATCATATGCCTAAATTAAGGAAATCAAATCAAATCCCATAAATCCTTTTCCTAAAACAAAACATATCATTTTCCTAATTAAATGGATCTTTTCCTTACCACACAATAATTAAAAGATATCCCCATAATTGCATGATTTATTTCCTTCCTGTATAAGGACAACCCTAACCCTCTCCTATAAAAAGAGACCTAAGCCAAACCTTAAGACCCCTAGAGCACACACTCACGTAGAACAACAAAAACCTAGGCTCTCACTTCTATTCTCTCCCTATTCACGCGTCTTGGCCCCTCCATCTCTCTCCCATTGTCGGCAATCACACGCGTAAATCAAACCCTAGATAGGCCACTTGCCCTTCCCACTCACACACATGTCATTCACTAACTGCCACTCACGCTAATCACTCACAGCACACACGGACCATAGACCACAAACCACCAACTGACCTGCACTTCTCTCTTCACTCAGCAGCCCTCACCGACTCATAAACTGCCCACAACTCAGCCCTTTGACACCTTGCACGTAACAAAAAATAAAATAGGCCACACGCCCTTCCCACTCACACACACTGCCAAAAAAATGCACACCCCATAGAAACCCTCACCGACCAGTAATGCCCCTAAGTTAACCAACACGTAAATATTCAAAACATTAGCCGTACACCATAACGACCTGCTCAAACCAAGAGCAGTAAACCCCCAAAACAATCCCCCAAACTGCACTATAAATACCACAAAATAGTCCACCGAACTGCACTCTAAATACCGCAAAACAGTCACCCAAAATAGTCCATTACCACCGCAAAAAACTGCACACAAAACAGTCCATTACCCTCGCAAACTTTAGTCCCTAAAATTACCCAAAAACAGCATCCCAAAACAGACAAAACAGCAGCCCAAGACAGCGAGGCGACGAAGGAAGACATTGAACCAGTGAACCGGAGGAGTTGCAGAGCATTAACCCTTCTGACGGTCACGTAACGCACTTCTAAGAGGCGACTTAAAAGGTAAGACCTGAGGGTACCCTTTTATTTATTCTCGTTCATCTTTTTAATTATTTATTAGTATTTCTTCGCATGCGTATTGTTGGTTCATGTATGTTATTGTTATGGGATGAATGGTTTTGTGTTATCTCTCGTGGTATATCAGATGGAAACCCAGACGTAAATTCCGTAGCCGAATCCGAATGGACGGTAGTGCAGTCTGAACTTGAGATACAATTCCACGTACTACTTGAGAAACACACATATTTCGTTTTATCTAATCTTGTGTTTATCCATGGTTCATTAGAAATAACACGTTATTTCCATGCATGATTTAGTTATTTCCTTCGCATTAGGAACTTAATTATATCTCTTCAACATTTATGTTTAGACCATTATTATTTATTTATGTTTCCGTATTTATCAATTTTATATGTTAATGGAATTGTGTGCTTGCCGTTATGTCGATTTACTTTTATGCATGCAAACTTAGATATAGGTTCTACTCCTATGCATGCAAACTTAGATATAAGTTGTATGCAAACTTAGATATAGATTATTCTTGCGTATGTGTTGCATGAGACTCGGTTATACTATCACATAAATCCTTTCATTACAATTGGCATAAGTAATGGACCATTCCGAACCGAACGGTTTGAGGTCTTCCCTTACGAGGGGTGAGTGCGGCCTTAAATCATTTCCCAGTTCACGCTGGGTGGCGACTCCATTTTATTTCTCCGGTTTAGTCCCCCTGTGGGCTACTCCATACTCCCGACCGGGCCGCGAGCCTGGAACAGCGTTGCCGATTTCTGTGTCCTACAGTATGGCGACTCCACTGGGGATAGAGAATCGGCCCCGAAATAATGTCTTGTAATGTTTGTGATTTGTGCTTTAGTTAATCGTGTCTATCGTGGGTTGAAATGTGTTTAATCAAAGGCACTATTAGGGTTAGGTAATGGTTTGGTGTCTTCCTTCATTCACTACCTTTCTATAAGGAAAAGCTGTGAAGGCACCTAGATAATCATTTACTCGAAGCTTACCGTGATGGACTAATTTGGAGGACCTATTGGTTTTTCTTGTCGCCAAGGCTTAGGTATTTAAGAGAGTTCGCTCCACCCTCCCTCTGGGGAATCTTCAATAGGAAATCTATTTGACAGTCAGTCATACACTATAACTCGTTGGCACGTACCTTAAGGTATAAAAAAGGTGCGCTCACTTGGTCGCTCGAACCCTTGAGTGGGGAGTCCTAGTTGTGGGCAATCTTTCGCCAGCGGGAGTCGTTGTCTACACTCCCATAAACCCACATGTGAACCATAGTCGTAGAACCAATAGAGATTATCTCTTTATGCTTATGTTTGGGACCATCATCATTTGGATTCAGTTGGACTTCTTGTCAGGAGATATGAACTTGTTGGGCCATTTATGTTGGACAATTATGACCCATAACATCACTATTTGTACAGAACATGGTGTTGTTGTACAAATTAACTATGTGACAAAGGAAATTGCTCTTTTATCATTTGTAATTAGATTACCAAGATATATAAATGATAAAGTCCTTATGATTAGTTCCGGATTGAGATGATATGAGACAGTATCAATCCACCAAGGTTTAATCATTAAAATATCCCTAGTCGTAGTATTATCGAGATTGGACATCGATAATGCGGAATAGAGATGGGAGCATAACGACATAGTTCTCATATATTTGGGTATTGGATACTCATGCAAGTATAATAGGAGGTTGTGTTTACCGATGGTACGGAAACAGCTTCGCTCTGGATAGACCCATTGGTAGTATGACTATGTGTCTATGGAAGTCCGAATCAGGGTAGGTGTATTTGGTCTTAACCTGAGACTTACATCGCGACAATCAGTATACTTTGGTTTTGGTCGTCTAGGGCTTTAACAGGTTCCGTGTACGCCTCTTCTGGGTATACTGAGAATCGTAGTGTATTGGGTGTGATGTCAAAGATGGAAGTATCACTCCAGTCATATGGAGATGATGATCACGTATGATACGGAACTAGTACTCTTTAGTACTGCAGTCATCGGGATATTATGACTATGTCATGATTATCCGATTAAATAGACTAGTTACCAGAGATCTGATATATTCTTCGTACGGGGCAGACACAATTTCAGCCCCAGGCCTAACATGTGACATCTGTTACTGGATCGCAATACGCAATACTACATATACTACGCCTGACATAGATTACATATTCCTTAAGAGAATATTTCTGGAGAATTGGGTAGGCACGATTCTTTGCTAGAAGCCAACTATGTCTTATAAATAGGTAAGAACGTGGTACCGGGTACGCACGTATTCGGATATTCCGATGACCGAATTTACTGCCAATATATCCAGGGATCTCATGGGTCGCTTCCCGAAGATTCACCGATGACGTATGACTCGAAGATAATTAATCTGGGATTAATTAGAAGAGAGAGAAAAATAATCTAGGATTAATTGCGGAAAGATTTTATCTGGGATAAAATTCTATTAATAGAGAGAGAACGATTAATTTGGAATTAATCGATAAAATAATATATTCGATATATTAAATGAAATTAGATTTCATAACGGAATTAAAATTGGATTTTAATTCGGGCGAACGAATTAATTTAGAATTAATTCGCGAGCGACGTGAATAGTATTTTGCAAGGCATAATTATTTAATTAAATTTGATTTAATTACGTCGCATCGGAAAATTTGTTAATTCGGAATTAACGAACCTTAGCCCGGAAAGTGTTTGCGGGCCCACTCGGATTTTGAATCAAGTGGGGCCCACACAAGTCACATCATCTAGTCACTTTAATCAAATTTTAGTTGATGGGATTTGGTGGGTGGTTGATTGTGTGTAAAACACACAAGTGTGAAAGGCTTGAGTGACTTTTACCAACTTTGGAAGATTTGGTATTAGTCTTTTGATTTTTGAAAATCAAACACAAGTCAACTCATTTTTTCACCTTCTTCCTCTCTTCTCCATTCACGCCATTCTCCCTCTCTTGGACTAAGGCTTGGCCGAAACTCACCAAGGGACATTGGAAGATTTGTTGCAAATTTTTCAAGAGCTAGCACTCAAAAGAGTCATTCTAAGGTGTTAGGGATACTAATCCATGAGTTTGGAATTCAAGGACATGCTTGGAAGCTCAATATACATCAAATGAGAAGCTTGGAGGAACTTCTCGAAGGCAAAAGTTTTGAACTCTCCACCAACATCCAAGCCGATCAAAGTGAGTATTTCCGCAACTTACTTTCTTGTATTCACATGATTTATGATTAATATGATCTTGGTTTGACCGAGAAAACCCAACAATGGTATCAGAGCCATAATTGAGCATGAAATTGAATTTAGGGTTCTTAAACTTTAATTTGGGTTTTTGTGATTTGAGCATGATTTCTTCAAATTGATTGGTTGAGTATGCTTAGATTATGATAACTAAGAGTTATGCATGATAAATTTGGAGAAAAATTAATTAGATTAATTTTCCCCTAATTGCTTACCTTGGCCGAATCTTTAGGACCCTTGTAGGTCATGGTGATTTTCATTTTAAGCCATTGGATGTGTTTAAAATGTTAGGATATATTTATTTATGATTTAATTAGATTGAAATCAAAATCGGATATAAAATCCCTTGAATTGCCGTGAGCCTTGGAGAGCATGTTGGATTGATTTTGCTTCAATTTGTGTTGGACATAAGTTGATTAATTAAAGCATGATTAATTAGTGTAATTGGTGTTTTGGAAATATTAATTTAACTAATTAATTATGGCTATTACACTTTAATTAATTAAATTGTGAAATTTGGAATATTATAATTTAATTAATTGGGCTTAATTTGGAATTGGGCTAATAATGTTGTATTTGGGCTTAATGGGCTTGGTTGGGCCAAGTTTGGTTTAGGATAATTGGTTAGATCCAATTGGGCCTAAAACCATTTCCATAAAGTCCAAATATAATAAATGGGCCTTTAAAATTTAATTGGGCCTAATGGGCCAAAATTAATTTTATGGCAAATGGTGATTCCTTATTGGGCTTTGGTCGTAAAGGCGCATTAAAAGTGTAATTATTTAATTTGGAATTAAATAAAGAATTAGTATTGAATACAAATTAAATTGGATTTAATATTGTAATTTGATATAATTCGAGAATTCGTACTTTGAGTACTTATTCTTAAAACGAGTTGGAGCAAATCAAATCATTGTTTGAACATTGGATGATCATTAATCAAAGATTAATTAATTGGATTAGATTGATTGATAACATGCTTTGTGTGAATACATGGATGTGATGTATGAATAATGTATATCGGATGGATATTAGATGGGTGAGGGAAATTTTGGAAATTATTTTAATAAATTTAGAATTTATTAAATTGGACCTGTGTGTCCAGCCTATTACCTCTTGACTCTTTGTATTTCTCTTCTCACTTATTCCCATCAATGTAAAAGTAAGAATAATGCTATTTAATTGGGTAGAAGTAAGAATAGTGCTAGCCGGGGAGAGGAAATGGAGTGATTTGTTCTAGGAACAATTTGTGAGATATCCATCCGCATATCATTATTAATTTATTTATCGCGCCTTATTATGCTTTTAGAATGCATGCTTAAGGGTGTATGATGAGACATAATCAAAGACAATTAATTGGTTGCCAATTACGCGAAAAACCCCTAACAAATATTAAGCGATTTCCTTCCATTGAGTGATTCTCTCTCAAGATCCAAGATTGGCACTGGTTTGTTGGCCAAAGTCAAGACCTTTGTCCATCGCGGATGTGTTTGAATCATGAAGGCTTTGTTCCATATCGCATGTCTTGTCCAAGTTGTGATTTGTTAGCCAAAGTCAAGATCACTTCTTCTCCATCGACATCGATTACGAAGCTTTCCAAGGTCAATGGGTCCCGCTTAACTGGAATCATTAAGCTTGCTGTGCCAAAGCCAAGGCTTAGTTGATTCAGAGGAAAAGGTTAGGAAAATATATTGGATATATTGACATATATATTATATATATATATGTTTCGGACTTGGATGTCCACCTACTAGATCTAGGAATTGGATGAGATCCAATTGATCTTAGAGATCTACCTAGTTAAATATCATACAACTTGTTGGCCAAAGTCAAGGTTGTGTGTTATTTAATGGGATCCTAGCCCACTAGGAAACTAGGTTTCCCGAGTACTCAATAGAGGATTAGAAGCTCGCCGAAAAATAGTGGGAGGCAAGTATTAAATTTGCAATTTCGTTTAGATACTTGCCAATACGTGCTCATTTCATTTTTCATCATTAATTAATAAATATATTAGTTGGACAAATATTTAATTGTTGTTTTAATTAAACAGTTGGATTGTATTCAAACTACTTCATTTATAATTGATTATATAATTGGATTATAGTAATCAATATATTTGAATTTAACCAATCAAATTATAGTTGATTATATAGTTAGACTATAGTAATCATTATATTCGATTGCATCTGAAATCGTTGATTGGATAGTTGGACTATTGGAATCAAGATAACTGAAAGATTAGCGTTTAGAACATAATCTTGGGTGAAAATATTTTTAAACGGCTTTAATTTTCAGAATGGGAATAGAACCTCAGGATAGTCCTGGGAACTGAGAAGTTACAATATTTGATAGAGCAACCTCTCGGGCCTAAGCCCGGAGTTGAGCGAATAGTGGAGCATGAGTTTTGGAAGACTCATGGTAATGATAACTTTAGTGCTCAATCTGTTAAGTTTACCGCAATGACTCTTTAATTCCGTCGTCAGAATTAAGGATTAGATCATTGTACCATGATGATGAAATTAAAGATCTATCCTTAGATCTTAGGAGTACAAATTGCAAAAGAAGCTCTTTCGCTCGCGTATGTCAGAGGGTACATCTGTCGAACACTAGGTGTCACAGATGATTGCTGACAACGATCAGCTAGGTTAGCTGGGCATTACCTACGTGGTCGATACTACCAAAGATTTGATCTTATAGTCTCTACTCGAAAGCTGGGGCAGGTTCATTATGAACCAAGAGTAAACTCTTGGAGAGTTGATGGCTATGCTCAAGGAGGCAGAGCCAGAACTTCTAAAAAGGGCTAAGGAAAAATCGTCACAGTCTTCTAGGAAGACAAATGACATATCCCAAGATGTCTGCCTAAATTGTGGCAAACGGGGTCACTGGATGTGTGATTGCCGTATGGACAAGGCAGATATGAAGGAAGTGAAGGCGGGGCAAGGCTCCGGCTTCAAATATGTTTGTCATAAACATGTTCACTACTGGTTTCAAAATTGGATTTTTGATACTAAGTGTTGTACATATATATGTACTGATGTGCAGAATCTGCTAATAAGCAGGAGACTGGCTTAAGATGAGATCGACCTGCGAGTCAGAAATGGGACAAGAGTCGCTGTTTTAACTGTAGAAACCTAAGTTTAGGAACTACCCTTTGGGTATGTACTTAAATTAGGAAACTGTTATAATGTACCTAGTTTGACTAGAAATATTATCTCTATATCTAGTATAACCCGTTGCGGGTATACCTTAATATTCTAGAACACTAAGTGTTTTATTTTATAAAGATGATATTGAGATAAACACATTAGATGTGAATAACAGTATTTATATTTTGAATATAAATGAATCTCAAACGTATAACATAACAAACAAATAGCTCAAACTGAATAAATCAGTTGAGACTTATAAGTGGCATTGTTGTCTGGGACACATTTACAAGACTCGTATATCCACACTTTCGAAGAGTGGGTACTAGGACGGATTTGATTCTAATTCAAATGATGTCTACGAATCTAGTTTATTAGGAAAAGTGCCTAAAACACCTTTTACTTGGTAAAAGTGTAAGTACCACCGATCTGTTAGCCCTCGTTCATAGTGACGTAAGTGGACCCATATCTAGCTGGGCTAGAGGTGGAAATGAACACTTAGTAACCTTTAGGGATGTGGCATCGCGTTATAGTTATGTGTTTCTTTTGAAACACGAATTGAAAAACTTTTGATAAATTCAAAGAGTTTCGACACGAAGTATAAAAAACAGACCGGCAAGAGTATTAAAACATCACGATTTGACCGTGATGAAATAATTTAAGTAATAAGTTTCTCAATTACTTGAAAGAGTATAGTATTCTTTCAACGTGGACTCTTCATGGAACACCTCATTTTGACGGTGTGTCCGAACAGAGAAACCGAACTTCGTTAGACATGGTAAGGTTATTGATGAGTCGCTCTGAGCTACCATTTTCCTTCTAGGGATACGCATTAATTAGTGCAAAACTTATTTTGAATAAGGTTCCATGAAAATCTGTTAGACATACTTCATATTAGATATGAACAGGAAAGAAATCAGGTTTCTCATTCCTGAAGATTTGGGAATGCTAGGCATATGTTTGGATGATACCAAACTAGAACCCAAATCGAATAAGTGTCTAATTTGTGGGTTATCCTAGGGTGACCAAAGTATAGTACTTATGCAACTAACAAGAGAACAATTTAATTGTTGCTCTCCATGCGATTTTCCTAAAAAGGAATACATATATGCAGTGGTAAGTGGGAGGAAAGTAAAACTCGATGAAAATCGGAGTAATACTGTTCTAGGCACCGATTCCATAACGAAACACAAACAGTTCATCAGGGATGAAACTGTACTTATAATCTTCGAATACATAAGAACCGCGTAAGTCGGAGAGAGTCAGAAAACAACCTGGGTGGTATGGGTTTCTGATCTCACCTCGTAAAGATGTCAATCTTATTGAGGAACACGAACTGGCTACGTATGAGGAAGTGATACAAGGTATCAACTTCTTTTATGGCAAAGTGCCATGAAGTCCGAAATGGATTCCATGTATACCAACCAAGTTTGGACACTGGTTGTTGTACCGGAAGGCATTGTGCCTATTGGTACTAAATGAGTCTTCAAGGAAGACATATATGGATGGCAACATACAAATGTCCAATCTAGACTTGTAGCGAAAAGGTATCGTTATCAACATTGTGTCGATTACGACGAAACCTTTTACTCGTTGCCATGATTAAATCCATTTGGATAATGCTTGCTAATGCTGCATGTTTCATTTATGAAATATGGCAGCTGAACGTCAAAATCGCTTTCCTTAAAAGGAAACCTTTTGGAGGATGTTTACAATATCTTGACGGTTTTATCATACCAAAACATGCAAACAAGGTTTGCAATTTAATTCAATCCATTTATGGATTGAAGCAAGCATTGCGTTCTTGGAACTAACGTTTTGATAAGATCATAATGGTATATGATTTAATTCAAAACGAATATGATTCTTGTGTATATAAGGAGGTTAGTGGGAGAGCACTGACATTGATCGTCCTATATAATGATGACATGTCATTTCTTGGAAATGACATTCCCATAATACAATCGGTGAAAGCTTGGGTTTCATGAAAATTCTCCATAGAATACTTGGGAGAGACAACCTTTATTCTAGGAATAAGGATCTACTGGGATAGATCTAAAAGTTGTTGGCACTCTCCGAGAACTCGTACATTGAAAGATATGTACGTGATCTGGTGTCTCATATGCTTTGAGCATATGGAGTCACAATCAGGCCAAACTAAGTGATAGTCATTGGATTGATGTTAAAAACATCTGTAAGTATCTTAGATGAACTAAGGATGTTTCCTTAAGCTATGTAGGAAGAGAACTTGAAGTGACTGGGTTCACCGTTGCAAGTTTCCAAATCGAAAAAAATGACTATAAGTCGTAATATGGATACTATATAGTTTGAATAACGGAACAGTGAGTTGGAAATCTTCCAAGCAAGATACTGTTGCCAAATAAACAACAAAAGTGGAATATTGTTGCAGCTGAGGCAGCAAAAGAAGCGTTTTGGATCTATATAATCCTAATTAGATTAGGTATAGTTCTGTTAGCAGTTGAGCTAGGCGTCAACACAGGCTAAAGAATTAATGGTCTCATCAACGATCCAAGTATATACTTCAACTATTTCATCTGATTCGTCGGATCATACATCGTGGTGATGTGATGATCGAATAAATCACATCAGATGATAATCTTACAAATCAGCTGACGAAAGCAGTTTCTCTGTAGAAGTTTGAGCGACCCGTACATAGTTCAGGTGTAGGACACTTGAGTGATTGGCTATAGGCCAAGTGGGAGATTGTTGGACAATTATGACCCATATCATCACTATTTGTACATAACATGGTGTTGTTGTACAAATTAACTATGTGACAAAGGAAATTGCTCTTTTATCATTTGTAATTAGATTACCAAGATATATAAATGATAAAAGTCCTTATGATTAGTTCCGGATTGAGATGATATAAGACAGTATCAATCTACCAAGGTTTAATCATTAAAATATCCCTAGTCGTAGTATTATCGAGATTGGACATCGATAATACGGAATAGACTAGTATTGCACTTGTGCGTGTTATGGGAGCATAATGACATAGTTCTCATATATTTGGGTATTGGATACTCATGCAAGTGTAATATGAGGTTGTGTTTACCAATGGTACGGAAACAGCTTCGCTCTGGATAGACCCATCGGAATTCCATTAGTAGTATGACTATGTGTCTATGGAAGTCCAAATCAGGGTAGGTGTATTTGGTCTTAACCTGAGAGTTACATAGCTAATACTTGTGACAATCAGTATACTTTGGTTTTGGTCGTCCAGGGCTTTAATAGGTTTTGTGTACGCCTCTTCTGGGTATACTGAGAATCGTAATGTATTGGGTGTGATGTCAAGATGGAAATATCACTCCAGTCATATGGAGATGATGATCACGCAGGATACGGAACTAGTACCCTTTAGTACTGCAGTCATCGGGATAATATGACTAGGTCATGATTATCCGATTATAGAGACTAGTTACCAGAGATCCGATATATACTTCGTACGAGGCAGACACAATTCCAGCCCTAGGCCTAGCATGTGATATCGATATTGGATCGTTATACGCAATACTACGTATACTACGTCTGACAAAGATTACATATTCCTTAAAAGAATATTTCTAGAGAATTGGGTAGGCACGGTGCTTTGCTAGAAGCCAACCATGTCTTGTAAATCGGTAGGAACGTGGTACCGGGTACGCACGTATTCGGATATTCCAATGACCGGATTTACTGCCAACATATCCAGGGATCTCAAGGGTCGCTTCCCGAAGATTCACCGATGACGTATGACTCAAAGATAATTAGTCTGGAATTAATTAGAAGAGAGAGAAAAATAATCTAGGATTAATTGTGGAAAGATTTTATCTGGGATAAAATTCTATTAATAGAGAGAGAACGATTAATTTGGAATTAATCGATAAAATAATATATTCGATATATTAAATGAAATTAGATTTCATAACAAAATTAAAATTGGATTTTAATTCGGGCGAACGGATTAGTTTAGAATTAATTCGAGAGCGACGTAAATAGTAATTTTACTAGGCATAATTATTTAATTAAATTTGATTTAATTACGTCGCAACGGAAAATTCGTTAATTCGGAATTAACGAACCCGAGCCCGGAAAGTTTTTGCAGGCCCACTCTGATTTTGAATCAAGTGGGGCCCACACAAGTCACATCACCTAGTCACTTTAATCAACTTTTAGTTGATGGGATTTGGTGGGTAGTTGATTGTGTGTAAAACACACAAGTGTGAAAGGCTTGAGTGAATTTTACCAACTTTGGAAGATTTGGTATTAGTCTTTTGATTTTTGAAAATCAAACACAAGTCAACTCATTTTTTCACTTTCTTCCTCTCTTCTCCATTCACGCCATTCTCCCTCTCTTAGACTAAGGCTTGGCCGAAACTCACCAAGGGACATTGGAAGATTTGTTGCAAATTTTTCAAGAACTAGCACTCAAATGAGTCATTCTAAGGTGTTAGGGACACTAATCCATGAGTTTGGAATTCAAGGACATGCTTCGAAGCTCAACATACATCAAATGAGAAGCTTATAGGAACTTCTCGAAGGCAAAAGTTTTGAACTCTCCGCCAACATCCAAGCCGATCAAAGTGAGTATTTCTGCAACTTACTTTGTTGTATTCACATGATTTTATGCTTAATATGATCTTGGTTTGACCTAGAAAACCCAACAATTTAAACTGGGACGAGTTCGTGTCCTCTGACAATTGGGCCAAAAGCTTCTAAAATGTCGATGGGCCAATTTGTGTTTGGGCCTCTTATCATTTGAAGTTGTTTAGCCATGTTATCGCAAAAGTGTAAACCTGTTGGGCCTTTTCAACTGGGACAAGTTTGCACCGCACAACAGTATGGTTGAATGCTTCAGAATGATAATGGGCCGACTTATATATTTCATGCATCGCACGCATACATGCTGACTAAAAGTTTTAAAAGACACCATAGATACCTGTTGGGTTAGGGTAGAGGGAAGACTCGTCAAAAGACCGTTAGCAAATATGAGTGAATCAGAGAATGAGGGATCTCGTATGGATCAGTCTCATTAAGGTTACCGAACAGTTGCAAGCTTTGACCACTGCTATGGCTAATATGGTCGTGCCTCGCGCTAGGGGAGGATATGAGAATGTGAGGCATGAAGAGCCTTCGAATAGGTTGAGTGATGATATCCCTATTTTTGATGATGATGTGGCTGAGTATACCGCCGGAAGGATAGCTGGGTCTCACGCAGAGTTGTAGAAACTCAGGGATCAGGTAGAGTTAGTTACCCGCAAGATGAGGGGTAAGTATGAAGATCTGCTAGACTATGAAGCGATGACTTTTGAGAAGCAGCTGCCGGCTCAGTTCAAGATGCTTGACATAGCCAAGTTCAACGGGAACGGGGACCCGAGGGTCCATCTTCGACAATATGTTTCTGTGATGAGTTCGGTGGGTCTGTCAAAGTGTCAGGTTCAGAAGATGTTCGGGATGTCGCTTGAGGGGGCACCCATGGTATGGTATCACGGCCTTGAGAGGAAGGTCAATGATGATTGGAGGGCATTGGCGGAGGCCTTTCTGAAGAAATATCTCACAGACTTGGAGATCGACTTGTCACTTCGTGACTTGGAGAATACCAAACAGAAGCTGGAGGAGAGCTTCAAGGATTATGTAGATCACTGGAGAAGCCAGCTCTTGAAGATGCAGACTCGGCCCTCAGAGAAGGACCAGATCAAAATGATCATCAAGGGTACTAAGCGCTCTATTTATGGCAAGCTGAGGAGGATGACCTCTATGATTACTGATTTTTGGCAGTTGAGGGAGACTCTCATGGATATTGAGGAAGAAGAAGCGGAGAATAGGAAGTTCTATGGCCAGAATTGAAGGACTTTATGGGGGCCTTCTGAGACTAAGCCCGCTACTGCTGAGGTGGCTGCCATCAAAAATAAGCGATTCTCCGATCTAGGTAGACCATTGTCAAAGGTGTTTGAAAAGCTGAAGTGACAGAGACTCTTGAAACCTTTAGAACCTAGACCAATTCCAAACCCTATGCCACACTACTTCGACTTAAACCAATACTGTTACTTCCATCAGCAAAAAGGCCACGAAACGGACAACTGCCCCCGCCTTAGGCATAAGATCCAAGACCTCATTGACTCCCATAAAATACCCGACCCAGAAAGAGAACAACCCGACACACACATAAATCCTCTACCTAACTACCACTCAGTTCCACCACCCACCTACATGATCAACTCCGGCCTACCTGAAACCCTTGTCCTCCAAACTCTCAACCATCAAGCTTCTTGCATGGGGATATGGGATGGCAGCAGTGAAGAACCAAAGGCCAAGGAAGAAGGAAATGTTGTAGACGATGAAGATGTTTTCCTTAGTTTATTTGATTGCAATCCTGCATTTTTAATAATAAAGACATTGATTTTATCTACTTGTTCGAGCTTTTTCCTCAATAGTTAAGCATTAGTTGAAATTGTTTGCTGTAGGGTGAAACCTTAGAAATGATAAGTGCGAGATGTGCTCTCGTCCGATATTTTGAGTGGTTGATCTCGGCTAGACTTGCGGACACTTAATTACAGGATCCTAGCAGTAGAAGCCTGAGTAGTCAAGGAGATGACTAGTTGAAGAGATTGCGGATCAATGAATGGCCGTTCGCCTAGATGTCCATCCTGACTTACTTGTGTTACGATATATGGTATGGTTGGAAACCAAAGAAAGTCTCTAAAGAAGAAAATATAAACCACCTATAACCGATAAGCGTGAAGCTACCCATGGGCGAGTATTAGGACCACCATGAGGAGAAATGATACCTTAAAGGGTAGGTGTGTTAAAAAAAAAAAAAAGAAGAAGTTCAAAACAAAAAGAAAAGAAAAGAGACGAAAGAAAATAAGAAGAAAACTATATCATATTGAGTACGAGGAAGTAATTGCAGAGCATGATCAAGACATCTAGGTTGGTTAGACCCACTGATCCCATTCTTCGAGACGAAATCATCGAGTTGGCTTACTTAAGGATCAAGCTGTGAAAGAACCTTGGCACACACACACACTTGGAGTATAGTTCAGATCATTTATTCAGACGGTCGAATTTGAGTTATATCGAGTACTTTGAAGGTTCTCCGGTTTTGACACTACGTATCTTTTGACGACGATAATATGTATAACTATTGGGACTATTTCGTAAGAGGCAGTATAGTATATTGGTATGGAACATCACATCACATGATCTACTTTGGCGTAATGCAAGAAACGGAGAGCAGAAAGCTAAATCAAGTCTGAGGGCGACCAATCTACCATCCCGCGGATAAAGGATATAACGGAAACTTGAGCCATGAAGACAAAAGAGAACTGAGCAATCACTAGAAAAGAACCGGCAGAAGGAAATTATAGGCAGACCCAGGGGGCGACCAGAGACATTTGTAGGAAAATGGCGCCAAGGAGCACACGGAAGGCCTAACCCATCAGAATAGGAAATACATCCATGCATACATGCGTACACGTCATATGCACTCATTTTTTTGTTTTGTTTTTGTTCGCAGGTTTTGAAGAAAAGGAAAAAGTGGCAAAGTCAAGCAATTTTGGGAATGAATCTCAGGGTCGAGGCCCACGTTGTGAGCAGTTTCGGGAATGAATCCCAGGGTCGAGGCCCACATTGTCAGCGGTTTCGGGAATGAATCCCAGGGTCGAGGTCCACGTTGTCAGCAGTTTTGGGAATGAATCCCAGGGTCAAGGCCCACATTGTCAGCGGTTTCGGGAATGAATCCCAGGGTCGAGGCCCACGTTGTCAGTAGTTTCGAGAATGAATCCCAGGGTCGAGGCCCACATTGTCAGCGGTTTCGGGAATGAATCCCAGGGTCGAGGCCCACGTTGTCAGCAGTTTCGGGAATGAATCCCAGGTTCGAGGCCCACATTGTCAGCGGTTTCGGGAATGAATCCCAGGGTCGAGTCCCACGTTGTCAGCAGTTTCGAGAATGAATCCCAGGGTCGAGGCCCACGTTGTCAGCAGTTTCGAGAATGAATCCCAGGGTCGAGGCCCACATTGTAAGCGGTTTCGGGAATGAATCACTGGGTCGAGGCCCACGTTGTCAGCAGTTTTGGGAATGAATCCCAGGGTCGAGGCCCACATTGTCAGTGGTTTTGGGAATAAATCCCAGGGTCGAGGCCCACACTTTCAGCAGTTTCAGTAATGAATCCCATGGTCGAGGCCCACGTCATCAACTCAAATTGGGAATGAATTCCGGAGATCGAAGCACCTCACCACCTCTTATCAGCTCAGTTTGGTAGTGATTCTTAGAGATCGCAGCATCTTTCAGGGATGAACCTCAGGGGTCGCAGCACCTCACCACCAGATCAACTCAGATCGAAGCAACAGGCAAGTCAAGCAGCAGCTGGCGAGCCAAGTAAGTAAAAATGCATGCATAACTTTGATAGGATTGTCATTGTCACACACTGCACAAGTCCCATCAAAGTGGGGACGACTATAGGCACTACATTTTTGCATATAAGTCCCGATGATGAGCCTCGTATTGAGGCACTACCCTTTAAGTTGCGGAAGTCGCGGGAAACGGACGTTGGAAGGGAAAAATCAGAAATCAATACCTTGTTGGACTTAATTCGTCTGCTTAGCTTCGGGTTCGCTCGTTGGATCTCTGTTTTAAAATTTATCTTTGGCCCAAAACCCCTCAATCCACACCAAGCCACACACTAAGCCCACACACCACCAAAGCCACACACCAAGCCCACCAAAAAGAACCAACCACACGCCCACAAGCCCTCTAATTCACACCTAAGCCACTAAAATCCCTCCAAAATAATAATTAACACATTAAACACATGTGGAAATCCAAACAAATCACCTTCCCGAATTAAAGAAATCAAATCAAATCACATGCCTAAATTAAAGAAATCAAATCAAATCCCATAAATCATTTTCCTAATTAAATGGATCTTTTCCTTATCACACACTAATGAAAAGATATCCCATAATTGCATGATTTATTTCCTTACCGTATAAGGACAACCCTAACCCTCCATCTCTCTCCCCTTATCGGCAATCACATGCATAAATCAAACCCTAGACAGGCCACACGCCCTTCCCACTCACACACACACCATTCACTAACTGCCACTCATGCTAATCACTCACAGCACACACGGACCATAGACCACAAGCCACCAACTGACCATCACTTCTCTCTTCACTCAGCAGCACTCACCGACTCATAAACTTCCCATAACTCAGCCCATTGACACCTTGCACGTAACAAACAACAAAACAGGCCACACTCCCTTCCCACTCACACACACTGCCAACAAAACACACACCCTATAGTAACCCTCACCGACCAGCAATGCCCTTAAGTTAACCAACACGTAAATATTCAAAATATTAGCCGAACACCACAAGGACTTGCTCAAACCGATAGCAGTAAACCCCCAAAACAATCCCCCAAACTGTACCCTAAATACCGCAAAACAGTCCACCGAACTGCACTCTAAATACTACAAAACAGTCACCCAAAAAAGTCCATTACCACCGTAAAAAACTACACACAAAACATTCCATTACCCCCACAAACTACAGTCCCCAAAATAGTAGCCCAAAATAGCGAGGCGACGAAGGAAGACATTGAACCAGTGAACCAGAGGAGTTACAGAGTATTAACCCTTCCGACGGCCGCGTAACGCACTTCCAAGAGGCGACTTAAAAGGTAAGACATGAGGGCACCCTTTTATTTATTCTCGTTCATCTTTTTAATTATTTATTAGTATTTCTTCGCATGCGTATTGTTGGTTCATGTATGTTATTGTTATGGGATGAATATTTTTTGCTATCTCTCGTGGTATATCGGATGGAAACCCAGAAGTAAATTCCGTAGCCGAATCCGAATGGACGGTAGTGCTGTCTGAACTTGGGATACAATACCACGTACTACTTGAGAAACATACATATTTCATTTTATCAAATCTTGTGTTTATCCATGGTTCTTTAGAAATAGCACGTTATTTCCATGCATGATTTAGTTATTTCCTTCGCATTAGGAACTTAATTATATCTCTTCAATGTTTATGTTTAGACCATTATTATTTATTTATGTTTCCGCATTTATCAATTTATTATGTTCATGGAATTGTGTGCTTGTCGTTATGTCGATTTACTTTTATGCATGCAAACTTAGATATAGATTCTACTCCTATGCATGTAAACTTAGATATAGGTTGTATGCAAACTTAGATATAGATTATTCTTGCATATGTGTTGCATGAGACTCGGTTATACTATCGCATAAATCCTTTCATTACAATTGGCATAAGTAAGGGACCATTCCGAACCCAACGGTTTGAGGTCTTCCCTTGCGAGGGGTGAGTGCGGCCTTAAATCATTTCCCAGTTCACGTTGGGTGGCGACTCCATTTTATTTCACCGATTTCTGTGTCCTACAGAAATCCGTTCTTTCTTAGGACATGCATGATTTTATAGGAGGTTAATTATAAACTTTAGTACCATATCCAGTCCCTTATGTAACCTAATATTAAAAGATGTAATATTTGAATGGATTGAAAAATGTCAAAAATCATTCAAAAAAATTATCAATCTTTTAAATTCTGCTCCAATTATACAATCCTCTGATTGGTCTTTGCCTTTTGAGTTAATGTGTGATGCTAGTGATTATGCAGTTGGTGCAGTGCCAGGACAGAGAAATGAAGGTAAGCCGCATGTAATATATTACGCAAGTAGAACTTTAAACAGTGGACAAATGAATTACACTACCACAGAAAAAGAACTATTTGCTGTAATATTTATATTGGATAAATTTCGATCATATTTAATTGGTTCTTCAACCATTGTTTATTCTAATCATGCCGCTGTTAGATATTTGATGTCTAAACAAGATGCAAAGCCAAGATTAATCTGGTGGATTTTGTTGCTTCAAAAATTCAATCTCACAAACAAAGACAAGAAAATGGCACAAAACATGGTTGCGGATCATTTATCGAGACTCATAAACGAGTCACTAATTGATAAAACTCCCATCAATGACTCCTTTCCCGATGAGTTTTTATTCTCTATAAACAAAATACCTTGGTATTCTAATATTTTCAATTTTCTTGCAACAAGAAAGTTACTTCCAGACTGGAGCCAGCAAGACATGAGGAAATTTTTGACCGAAGTTAAAGATTCCATTGGGATGATCCATATATGTTTAAGTGTTGTCCTGATCAGATATTCCGACGATGCATACCAGACAATGAGATAAGTGGTGTTATTCAGTTTTGTCATTCATAAATATGTGGAGGTCATTTTTCATCTAAGAAAACCGCTGTAAAAATCTTGTAGTGTGGATTTTATTGGCCCACCATTTTTAAAGATACATACGCTTTCTGCAAAACTTGCAAAAACTGTCAAAAGTTGAGATTAATTTCAAAAAGAAACATGGTGCCTTTAAATCTCATCCTTGTCATTGAAATCTTTGATTGTTGGGGGATAGATTTCATGGGCCCATTTCCACTATCATTTGGAATTTTATGTCTCAAAATGGGTCGAGGCGATTCCTTATCAGAATAATGATCACACAACTGTGATCAAATTTTTAAAAGAAAATATTTTAAGTCGATTTGGAATCCATCGGGCCATTATAAGTGATGGAGG
>SKCR01011678.1:0-137114 GCA_019454045.1 Zanthoxylum bungeanum | reverse complement strand
TTTTGCAGGATCGCTAGTGTCTCATCATATAAATTCTCGATTGTGGACCTTAGGCGAAATCCAGTGTCTACAATATGCAAATACAAAAGTAAACTTGCGATAATTAAAACGAGTAAAGGATAGAGAAATTTGACACCGTGATTTATAGTGATTCGGCCAACTCTTTGCCTACGTCCCTTCCCCCAAACCGCGCTTGAAGATTTCCACTAAGTTGAATCCACAACTTACATCGAGTTTTCTGTGGCTCACTCACAACCAAGAGTTTTGTCGTCTAGGTTCACTCCAAACATTTACACAAGAGTTTTATCCCTAAGTTCACTCTTAAACCTTTACAATGAGTTTTCATTAAGGCTCACTCACAAATATTTACACAAATTATCCTTTTGAGTATACCCACTCAACAAGGGACTTCTCAACTACAAGTATTTAAAATATGAAGTTTAAAATACAACTTGGGCACTCATAAAGACAAGAAAATGAAAGTGAGTTACTAATCCAAGTGATCTAAGCTCACTACAACCGAAATGAAGGTGTAATGTGTGAGCTTGAGTATGAGAGTGTATGATGATGAAGGTTTTGTTTTAATTCTCTGTTTTTGCCTTGTTAGAAAATATATGAAGGCTATATAACCATGCAAAAATGGATTTGGGACTCAATTTATAGAGAAAGTGAAGATTGCCTTTGCTATTTGTCTAAGACTGGTATGCCGGTCTCAGTAGGGGTAAGCAAAATCGATTTCGGTTCCAATTTCGCGTGGAACAAGAACCTATCCGGAAAAAATTGGTTCCTAAATAAGTGGAACTGGAACCTACCCAATTAAATAATATACCATATTAATCGGTTCCGGTCCGATTCTGATTTACCCTATTTATTTATTATTATCAAACTGTCAAAATACAATTATTTCAAAATCCAATACCGCATGATCTTCTATCAATATTTTGTATACGAAACCTGAACAGATGAAAAATAACATAGAATAAACAAACAGAGCACAACTTCAACCAAAAACAAATTATAAAAATAAAACGTAATAAATAAATAAATAAATAGTTCCTATTACCCAAAATTTTTGGATACCCGATGCATCACCATACCAACACAAACTCAACTCGTGGTGAGAAGTTGCTATTATCATTGCAGTTGGTTGATCAAGTTTTACATTATTCACCGCATACAAATCAGGACTTCTTTCCATGCATTTGAAAATCATAGCTTCTTTTCAAGATTTTTAGTTTTTCATGGGGGTTCATAAATTCTTGCAATTAGGTTATCAAGATTGATGGGCACCTTATATTTTGTGAACAAATCAAGCCATGAAATTTCTCTGCCCAAACAAAATTCCTACTAGAAAATCCCAAAATACATGTATTGAATGATAGAAAATTAGATACAATAAATCTTCATATTAGAAATTATGCACATATATCACAACGCAGTGAAATATCTTTTTAAAAGCCCCGTCAAGTCAACAATACAACAAGAAGAATGCTCGAACAATTCAAACAAGGAAAAAGATTTTGAGTGAAATAGAGAGGAAACATCTCATAAAACCACGAACACCTCATTCATTCCTCTGCATTATCCCTCACCCCAATAGAGTAGACGCTTTCCTAAATTATCTTAACAAGAATGCAATGCTTAAGGTATTGATCTGAGAACTAAAAGCAAAAGTAAGAAAACCGACAAATGAAAATACATTTCAAGAGATTAGATTTGCACAACTGACTCACATATAAAGGAATTTAATTAGGAACATGTATGTTCCAACTGGAAGCTGCTTACCTTATACAAAGAGTATCAAGTCAAGACCTCAATCACTTGCTTAAGCATCTGCCAAGAAAGAATGGCAATCAGTTTTTATAATACAGCAAGTCAGCGACAAGTATAGATCTCTGACACGAGACTTTAGAGCAACCCGAATGCAAGATCAGGATTTGGTGCAAGATTTGCACCATTTCACACTCCTCTCCAACCCACTGCCTCAAATTTTACCCTAAAGAATATTCCCTAAAATATTCCGTACAATTGCAATAACTGACAGAATATTAGATATTTAAAAAAAAAATTGTGCAGCTTGCACTATTTGAACAGTGCCACACCATATTAGGCGTGGCACTGTTCATCTGAACCAAAAAGGGGCAGGTGATGGCGCGTTCCATCAGAGCGCCAGGAGTGCCAACTAGCGCCAGATTTGGCGCTGGTTGGGGTTACACACTTACTCTTAGTACATTAACCACCCAGAGTCCAGTTTTGCAAATACTTTATTAAAATAATATACAAAACCGTCAGGGAAATCAATAATATAGACAATTTTGAAAAAACAAAACAAAAACAAGCAGCCATGCTTTGATTTCAGTTCCAAACTAATTTCACTCTTTCGATCCTTCCTGCTTGTTTAAGTTCCAAACAGTTTTACAGCAAAACAGATATCCATTGAGAAGCTACAAGCAGAGAGGAAGTAGCAGGAATCAGAGCAGAGACAATTCAAGTCAACTGTATAGGTTTTTAGCCATTTCAATACATGGAGACAGAACAGCAATGACTCCAAAAGCATTCATATTTATTCAAGACAGAAATGTACTCAGGCGTATTTCAAGAAAATGTTGAGGCAACTAATCACCACATTCAAAACCAGTACACAAGATATAATAACCATATCTCATTCCATATGACCATGCCCAAGATCTTCACTTTATATTTTACTGTTATGTATGTGATTATATCTACATGCATTTGTGAGGACAAATCCATACTGAATCTAACGGTTCCAAGTTTCTATTTTCGGCAAGCCTTATCATTTTGGCAAAACAAGAAAACAATGTAAAGATGATAAAGTAACCTCTAAAATGAGTACGAGTTCTTCAAATGATGCAACCAATGTCTAGAGGGAATATATCAATTATAAAGCTTTTTGAAGCAAGAGTATTTCCATATCTAACGGCAGAACAGAATACATAAAAAGTTTGGTTTTATGTTATCATAGAACCATTCTCGATAAAACTACTCTCCTACCAATGTTCAAAATATTGTAGGTACTCTTAATAAACCAGAGCTTCAATGTCTAGGTGAAATCTAAACAACAAACATGTATCAAAGCACAGTAAGTTACTAATAATGTGGTGGTTGAGACCATCCACCGGATCATACTATTTAGATAAGCAACAGAAGCCAAAGAAAAGTCGGTATTAGTCATTACTATCTCATTCAAGGACATGAGAGAATGAGAAAGCCCAAACAATATCACAAATAAAATATTGGCAGAATCAAAGGCCTTCCATAAGATTCAACAGAATTAACCCCAAAAACGGAATAGACTGCATCACATCTCTGATTGGAACAAACAGCTCATACTTAAACATATATCCAATAGATTCCTGCAGTATCAACTATATAGTGCTATGTGGAGATGTTTTCAAGGCAATCAATGACAAATGTTGCCTTCAAACCGACAAAATTAAAGCACACATGAGAAAAATGCATATAAATCAGTGCCAGGCAACTTCTAACATGTACAAGTTGAATCTGAATGATTACCAAATTTATATTGAGCAAACTTCTAATGTAAGCAAATTTACAAACCCCAACTGTTGCTTACAGTGATCAGCTGTAGGTGTTGAATGTTAATCAGTACTCCCCTCCAAATGAGCTTTTCTCACCAATAAATTACTACTAACAGTTCATCATACAGCGACCAAATATAACATGACGCCAATGTATGAATTCAAAATGAAAAAATCTCAAACGTTAATGTAATCAGAACTGCCACACTAGGGTTGCAAATGAATTAGTGGAAGACTACAGATCATTAGGCAAGGAAGGGTTAGTTGTTAAACTAGATTTTGAAAAGGCATATGATCATGTTGAATGGAAATTCTGAATTTTGTTTTGGATAAGAAAGGTTTTGGAGCTCGATGGAGAAAATGGATTTACGGGTGTGTATCATCAGTTTCGTATTCTGTTATTGTGAATGGAAGGCCAAGAGGAAAATTCAAGGATCAAGGGGACTTAGAAAAGGGGACCCTCTGTCACCTTATCTATTTACTTTAGTAGCAGACGTTTTAAGTAGATCCATGGATAGTGCTGTGAACCATAATCTCTTTAAGCCTTTAATCGTGGGAAGGGTACAGATTTCTCACCTTCAATTTGCAGATGATACCATATTTTTTGGTAAACCGGATGTTGAGAACTTGGATTATTTATCGACTATTGTTGAAAGATTTTGTGCGGCTTCCGGATTAAAGGTGAACGAGGAGAAGAGTAAAATCCTAGGTATTAACATTAATGAGGAGCAGGTGTTGTTATTGGCTGAGGTTTTAAGTTGCTCAGTGGGTGATTGGCCAGTTAAATATTTAGGTTTACCACTTGGGGGTATTCCTAGCAAATCTTCGTTTTGGGAACCAGTTGTTGCTAGTGTCTAGATTGGATGGATTGAAGAAAGCTTTCTTATCAAAGGGAGGTTGATTGACTTTTATAGTTTTATTCAATCTGTTCTTGCATCTCACCTATCTTATTATCTTTCTATTTTTAAGATTCCTAAATTAGTAGGAGGTGAAATTGAGAAACTTATGAGAAACGTTTTTTGGGAGGATTATAATGGGAAAATGCTTCCCATTTGGTGGCTTGGAAGCAGATTTGTAAACCTAAGAAATACGGTGGCTTGGGTATAGGAAATTTAATGAAGAAAAACGTAGCTTTGCTCAATAAGTGGATTGGGCGATTTCCATTGGAAAATGAGGCTTATGGCATAAGGTGATAAAAGGAAAATATGGCTTGAGTGATTTCGGATGGAGTTCAGGTTCAACTTGTAGAGTGAATTATCGCTGCCCGTGGAAAGCAGTTCTCTCTTGTTCAGATAGCTTTTTTTGACATATTAAGTGGAAAGTGGGAAATAGATAGTAATATTTTGATACATAGTCCACTTTTATATTAAATCTACTAGTCAAATTCATAATACTTGACAAAATATGCATAATTAAAAACTTCAAATTCAAGAAAACAATAAATTAAATACTGACCTGATTTCAACCAAATTCACATCTCAGCAACCAATTTTGGCATTTTTCTCAGCAACCAATTTCACATATCAATTCACATTTTTTACTTTTTCAATTTTCTCCAATTTCGGCAAAAATAAAAAAAAAAAGAAAGAAAGAAACTGTAACAGATCCCAGATGAAGAAAGAAGAAAACAGTAAATTTCTCCAATTTCGGCAATAATGAAAAACAAAAGAAAAAAAGAAAACAGTAACAGTAACAGTGGAAGAAAGAAGAAAACAGAAACAGGTTCGAAAAAGAAGAAAGAAACAGATGAAGAAAGAAGAAAACAGAAACAGATTCGAAAAATATGAAGATACATACCTTCTAATCAGCGATGGTGGAGACAGTCGGCGGTGGTGAGGAGTCGTCGGCGGTGGAGGAGATGGCCAGCTGCAGTAGAGGCAAAAACTTCTTTCACAGTGGAGGCAGCGGATGAGGTAAAATCATTTAGGGTTTCAAAATTTCCTTAAATATAATTTTTTTGTCCATGATGCACACGCATCTTCGCGCCTCATGCATCTGTGTGTTTCATGCGCTTCACGTTGCCTCGCTGGAGTCGCCTCGCCTCGCATGTATAGATGTGCATCGGTCATCGCCTCGTGCGCCTCTCGCATCGATGCACGCCTCAGTGCCCCTCTAACAGCCATGGATCCAGGTCATGGAACGGGAACAGGAACGAGGGTCACCACTTAAATTAGATATGTGGTTGGATCGATAGATTTTCGGAACAATATGGTTGGATCGATGAACGATATGGTTGGATCGATATGTTAAATATATTTGACAAATCTCAATTAGATGAGAAAATAACACCACTACACCACCATTCAATGTTTTCCATTTCCCACCAAGACTCTTTTATGAAAAATGAGTTCTCTTGTAATTATATTGGAAAAAAGGGGGGAGTATGTCTCATGAATCAGGAAACCACAAAGCTAAAAGCCTAAAACACCAAACAAGAGTTGCAAGGTAATAATATTTGAACCCTTTTCTTCATTTACTCATAAATCCATCTAAAAAATCTTAGATCGCCATGTTGGAGATTCCAATTCCTGTTCCCCATAGCCTTTTGAGGGATCTTGGTAACACTGGTTTTGTCTCTGTGGATGTTCCAGATCACTCGGGATTCTCTTGGGATCTTCATTTTTCTAGAAATCTTACTGAAAGGGAATTATGGGAAGCAACGGATCTTATTCCCATCCTTGATGATGTCAGAGTTCGGGAAGAGATCGATGATAGAAACATCTGGAGCTAAGAAAGTTCAAGAATATTTACAATTAAATCTTTCTTTTCTTTTATGACCGGTGATTTTAATGGGGTGGAGTGTAAGTTCTTCAAGATAATTTGGAAAGTAAGAGCACCTCCAAAAGTCAAAGTTTTCTATTGAATTCTTGCTTTGGGGTAAGGTAAACACGTGATCTTTTACAGCAAAGAAATGGACAGTTTTTTCTTTTTCCTGGTTGGTGTATTATGTGCAAGGAGAATTATGAGGATGCTAATCATTTATTTCTTCATTATTCTTTTGCGTATAAAATTTGAAGGTATTTGCTTCAGGAACTTGATGCTTGTTGGGTTATCCCTAGATATCATTACAATATTCTTGAGCCTAATTTCTGGGCAAATTTCAAAGGAAGAAAGAAATGTGCTTCGGGAAGTTGAGGTTCTTGCTTGCTTCTGGGGTATTTGGTTCGAAAGAAAATAGAATTTTTAAAGATGGTGAAGCTGATCTAATTTCTGTTTGGGAAAAAATTAAATTCTAGGTTGCATTATGGGTTCACAATGAGAGAGATTTTAATGGTTTCTTATTGTCTGATCTTTTAAGAGATTGGTCTTCCCTCAAGTAGGGATTTTGTTTTTCTTTTTTGCACATCTCGTCCTTTATTTATTTATTTTCTTTTTCTATTGTAAAAATTTTCATCAATAAAGTTTCTCGTTTCAAAAAATACAGAACTGCCACACTAATGAGCTTTTCTCGCCAACACCAATGACAAAAGGCCCACAGTCCAAGAAGGCAAGAACTCGACTTCATTTAGAAGACAACAAAAAAATATTTCAAAATTAAAGCTTCAAGCGATCGGTTAAAAGGAAAAGCATCTTTCTTTGCAAGGAATTTCATTCAACAACTAGAATTAAGACTCTAGATCAAAACACTTCAGATGAACAAGATTAGAGAATCAGTTAATCTATAATAATTACACAAACTTGTACTAGGCAAAATTGTTATTACAAACATATTAACACTTATTGTCAATAAGAATACTCAATATAGGAAGCCACAACAAACACACAACACATAAACAAAGACCCAACAAAAAATCCATAATCTTGAACAAATCAAGATGTAAAAATCAAACCTTTAAGTTTCTCGCCAACGCGATCATCCTCCTCGTCCTTCTCCGGCTCCTTAACTTTCACAAGCGGCTCGCCATCATCTTTATCATCAGGATACCTGACCACAACCACCGGACAAACGCAATGATGCACGCAATAATCACTGACACTCCCCAATTTGCCATCACTCCCTCTCTTCTCAGCACCAAAACCTCTGCTCCCCATAATCACAGCGCTCAAACTCAGCCTCTCAATCTCCAAACAGAGCCTCTCCCTCATATCATGATCCTTCACAATATGTATCTTGTACGGAAACCCAGCTTCCTTCAACGGTCTCGCCAGATCAGCAACTTTGGTGGCAGTGAACGCATCGAAATCGTCCTCCATCTGTTGCTGCTCTTCCTTGTTGGCGGGGTTGTTGTTGTTGCTGCTGCTGCTGCTTTGCTGTTGGGGAAGCGGGCCCCAGTCGGCACCGAAGAGGACGGAGGTGGGTGAGACGTGGATGAGGATGACGGCGTCACCTGGGCGGAGGTAGTGGTTGACCGCCCAGCGGACGGCGAAGGCGGACTCGTCGGAGAGGTCGACGGCGACGCCGATCTTGCGGCGGGCGAGGGAGGTGGGTGTTGGAGTGGCGGCGGGGGTGGTGGCGGCGGCGGATGGGTTGTGGATCTTGATGGTGGGGAGGTGGGTTGGTCGGAATCAGGTAGCGTTTGTTGAGGATTCATTGTTTTGATTACAGAGTGAAAGTGACGATGACGAGAAAAGGGAATCGCAATTGTTTTGGAGAAATGACAAGTGAAGAAAAGCGAGAAGTTATTGGGGTTTATGAAGTTTGACTTTTTTGGATTGTTTGCTCTTGGGCATTTTATAGTTCATTCTATGATCCGAGACTTTAAAATTTGAATATTTTATCATATTGGTGTTTTTTTTTTTTTTTTTTTAATTAGATGGGGTTAAGGTAAAAATTGAATTCGAATTTCAAAATATTGAAGAGGATATTGGAGGAAGGTTGGGTTGGATGGTTTGGGTTACCATGTTCAAATTTAAAATTGATATAATTTTTTAATTTAAAATTAAAAAATATATCGATTAATTTAACAAATTAAATCGGGTCACCTCAAACGTGATTATTTTTTTTAAGTAACCCAAAGACTGGATATGATGAATTTAATGTCCAAACTAGACCATTTTAGATAAGAATGGATAGGGTTAGGTCAATGAATCAATCGAAATTTTGTACACTCCAATATGATTATTGTGGATAGTTAAAAATAATAATTATATTTCAATCGAAATGTTAATAGTTATCTCATTATTGATAATGAGATTTTTAACGGATAATCGTGTTTTTATAGACAGAAAGTGAGAGATAGATAGCATTTCGAAATAGGTTGGTCGTCTGGGCTTGCTCTTATGAGTTGTGCCTAGGTTTGTCAGGTTCTTATAGACGGATAATGAGTTTTTTAACAGATAATCGTGTTTTTATCTCACTACTATTTATTGTGCCCAGGTTTGCCAGGTTCGTCCTCCCATATGCAAGGCCATCCGAGCTTGCTCTTATTCTTTCCTTTGGACATATTTATAAAGTGATTTTTTTACTTTCAACTATAATAGTGTCGAAAAAATAAAATAACTAGTAAGTCTCGGGTTGATTCACAGAGAATAGATTTAGTAAAAATGCTGAATTAATTGAAGTGATGAGTAATTTTTAAATTGAAATGCAACAATAAATTAAAATATTAGGGTTAGAGGATCCATTATTAATATTTAAATTTAGAGAAATTTTAATTTTTATAATATATAAATTGTCACTATTACCTAGTTAATTTATTTCAGGATTTAATTATGTCAAAATATTGTAAATCATCCTTAAAAGTGGTGATACGATTTGTCTATAACTAGTCCAAATAAGAACTCAATTATGCTAGAACATATAAAATCATTCATAAATATGGTGTTATGGTTTTGTCGATAGTTAGTCCATATTTAAATTATAATGTTATATAATTTTGGGTAAAATATTAACTGTACCAACCAATATGAGATTGTTTATAGCGAATCAAGACACCCATAAATACAAGAGAAGATTAATATTAGTTTTTATATTACAATTTATATATTATAATATAAATATGATTAACGTATATTCTCATATTAAGAGTTTCGTCTTTCACCCCAACAGAATATAATTAGTTACTCATACTTTGAATAAAAACACACTTAATTTTATTAATGAAAGAAAAAGAAATTACAACAAAGCAAATACAACACCCAAGACAGTTTCTACAAAATTCTCAAAATAACTCTAAAAAAACATGAAGAAAATGAGACACTGAGATTTGCATATGAAAGAGTGGTGGATGACCACCTTTCTTATTTTTTTGTAACTTTTTTTCTTTTGCTTGTCATTTTGCTTTTGTTTTGTTTTGTTTTATATATTTATATTAAATACATGTGTAGTTAAATACATCATAAACTCATTTGTCGCCAATCTAAACATGATGAATGTTTTCCAAGTCCAATTTGAATCTAGTTGTCACGCTGTTATGGGTTCTGGGTCTTGGAATTCAGATTTCATATTCATTTTCATGTTGAACATCTGAATCAGTATTTTACCTAAAAAATAAATAAAATTACAATAAAAAAATATAAATATAAATTTAATTATTATTTCACATCTGTGCTAAATTAAGAGGATTAATGAAATTACAAGTGTAAAATGATTAATTTCTCTTTTATTAAATATACACTTTTAATGTTCATCACACCCCCAATCAGTTTATTATCAGTCCCTAGTAATTTATGCGAAAATTTAAAAGAAAAATTCTTATCCAAGTTAGTAAATGTTTTTTCTTTCTAAATTATCAAATAAACAAACTCCAATGTACTGTTTACCATTCCTCCATACACACATAAGACAAAATATTAATCAATTTATTGTACCCCACAATATTCATAGGTTTTGTTGAAAAAAATGTAATATTTTTACCCTACAGTTATATCAGAATTCACACCTTTTTTGGCAATGACAGTTTATTTATATACAAAAATAGTTTTTTTTAATAATACATCTTCAATCCTTGTAACGAACTTTGTGTCAATGACTCCCAAACCAATTCGCTTTAGGGCACAGGTGTTAAGACACACATACAGACTTAACTGCTCGGATGTCAGATGTTAAAGAAAAAAGTATCTGATTTTCTTAAGCTTTCTCCTTAACTCATATAACGAGCTTTGGGACAGTGACTCCCAGATCAATTGGCCTTAGTACACTAAGTGTTAAAAACACATCTACGAACTTAATTGCTCGAGTGAGAGAGGCTAAGAGATCGAACTTATTCATCTTTTTTTAAACTAACTCAAGCTATACAATTTGATCGGTGAAATCACACACGTAACGCAAGCGCACGTATCACTCAAGTAGTATAAAAATATCGATCCCACGATGACTTAATTTCTCACAATGTTAATTATTGATGCTATTTATTTACAGGTATCTATTTGAGGTTGAGAGGGAATGTTCGTTCGTTGGTTGAAGATGATTTACTAATTAAATAAATAAAAATACAAAATAAATACAAAGGAAAATAATAATAAAGAAAACATCTACGGTTGTGAATCCGCCCAATATTACTCTAATGATGAATTAATTCTCCTATACATGTGTAATAAATCAGTTGTTAACCTGGAACACGAAAATATGCAAAAACATATTCCGATGGTCAGATGCAAACACCCAAAGTAACCCAATTAAATATATTCTTATGTTAACTAAGTTACTCGAATTCATTAAGGTCAAGTTCCAATTGTGGCTACCCCACGCCCGACAGGTATATTCCTATCCTGGAAGGAAATCTCTAAGGTGAGATCGTGAGCTATTGAATCTAAGGCTGAAACCTAAAATCTATTTTCCAAGTTCATTTGAAGTTTACCACATCAATCTTATTGGTGATCCGACAACAAGAAGCATTAAGGTTAAGATTCAATAAACAAGACAATGTACAATACATTATAAAAGAAAATCAATTATTAAACTCGTGAATATTGTACTTCATCACTTCCCTAGATTAAAAATAAAAATATTGGGGGTTAGGAGATCTGTCTTTAATATTTCAAATATAGAAATCTCACTTTATTATAATATAGAAATTGTCAGGGTTATCCGATTAATTAAGTCAAATCAGCCATAAGGACTGTGTTATTATTTGTCCTTAAACTAGCTATATAGGCGGTAATCATCTGTCACCTAAAGACCGACCACATAGGCGATATCACATTATGTCAAATAAATAAAACCATCCATTTAGGCGGTATCAACATTAATCCATATTATTAGATTACAATTTTCATATTATAAAATAAGTGAGATTAATCTACTTTATCATATTAAAGGTTTCACCCTTCCCCCAGCGGAAAATTAATTACTAAACATAAAATAAAATAAAAACTCACAAACTATTATTACTAAAAATTAAAATACATAATTAAAATACATAAAATAAACACACAAGATACAATCCTCAAGTTCCTTATTAGAAATCTCAAGGAAAGTATGAAATGGAAAATAAGTTATGACTTCAATTTATAGGCAAAGAAAAGGCTTCCACAAATTTTTCCACCAAACATGCCACCAAACACTCGGAAGTTTGACAATTGTAAATTGTCATTTTTCATTTTTTTTGTTTTTGATAATGACTTTAATAATTACACATAACACACCTTGGATTTTTCATCACTTTCGGTCTTGAAAATGTCAGAATTCAAAATTCTTATCAGCATCAAAGTTGTAGATATTTGAGTCTTCTTTAATCTGGAATTTAAATCACCTCAATCCGATATCGAAGTAAAAAGTTATGGTCAAAATATGAAATTTACGTAAAGTTTAAATTTCCGAAATTGTACTTCGTTAGAACGCCATTTCAAGTTTTCAACCTCTAAAATCCAAATATCAAGTCTAGTTTTTACCCTTATTTGTTCCATATTTCGTCCTGATTGATTCCATTGAGTCCCGGTTTTATTTTATCTCCAAATAAACTAAAACACATTAAAACGTTCATAAAACTCGCGAAACCATACAAAATATTAAGTAAAATGGGTGGTAAATATTGATATATTTTCCACTCATCACCATTTTATGCGAATAATTGGTGCTTGCTGAGGTAAAATATCTAGTTACTAAGTAAAAACTTGATTATTATTATTGTCATTTTTTTCCAAACTAACTCAAGTCTTACCGTTTTATGCAAATAATTACTATTTGTTGGGCAAGATGTCTAGTTACTAAGTAAAAGTTTGGTTAGTTTTTTTTTAATTAAAGAACAAAAATTCCAATGCTTTTAAGTGATACTTCCAAAAAATTAGATAATTACAAAATTTTCACTTACAACTCACGATCATATGTTACAGTGTATGTTGATAAAACTTGTCTAATGAGCATATGGAAATCAAACTTAATCGATATTATGGCAAATTCACAAATTTGAATGATTGAAAAAGAAAAAACAAAAACAACTTATTACGAAACACACAGAGATGAGTCTTAGGAGCGAAAAGTCATTACACTATCATCTCTAAACAATAATTCCACTTGATTAGTCTAAAATTTATTGTTGGTTTATGTGTAGTTTTTTTTGAATAAAAACACAAAAGAAAATCAACACAAAAATATATTTTTTACACATAAAATAACAACAAAGAAAAAATAATATAATTTTTTTTTACAAAAAATAACTGCAAAACCAAAAACATTTTTTAAAAAAAAAGAAAAAAAAACACAAACAAAATGTAACATCCCCAATACGGGAATGTTACCGGCAGGCAACAGATCCCTCTGTCGCCTAAGCCTCTAACTCAAGAACTAGAACACTTGCTTTTATCTCTATGCTATGCAATGTTAGGGATATGCCCTATACCCAACTTGTGGATGGGCTATATGTACATGTATTTGTAATATTTTCATGAATTAATAAAATGTCAATCTTTATTATACGTGTCTTACATAACTTATATGAATCATCAAACACGGTAATAAAGCCCTTGGAGTAATAAGATGATGGCTTCCACGCCTTATGAGAATCATTACTCTCAAACGTTCCTAGTCATAGTTTTGTGAATAATCTGAGCGTTCACAAAGCGGAGAGACTAGTATGATAATATGATCCGCCCTTAAGTGGGGTAGCCGATCTCATAGGCTACTGCGGAGATCCGTCCGTTTGGTGTATCACATGGATGCATGAGTTGCTCATGTCCATCGAACTGACCGCCGAAAGTTTTCACATGGAGTGTTTATCCCATGTGTCTATGAGAACTTTCATGTATCGATTGTATGACTAGTCCTTAGACTTGAGGTCTTTACAATCTTATGTGTGGATCAAATAACTTTGACATTCTCCTTCCCCGGTTCAAAAGATCCGGTCATAAGGGTATGATTGGGTCATTTGTTGAAACACATGAAGTTTGTAAAGATACAACAGAGAATCGCCACTCTCTCGGATAATATTGTCTTATAAGAGTAGTATTCTAGTTCGCGGGTTGATATGTGTGATCAGTGCTTCAGACTGTGGCCGCAGCGGAAGAATCATGTGAGATTCTTGGGTTAGCACGATTCATGACACTATCAACATCATACCTTTGACTATATGGGTAGACACTTTACATACCCTAGGTCAAACGGTGGGGATACAGTGAGGCGAGAGACCGTATCATATGTAAATCGCATACATAATGGGTATATATATCTTTCCTTCTCATTTTGGGGCTTGGCATGTTGCTAGATGTCAACCTTGGTCATTGAAATCGATCGACCATCTTATCGGAGGATAATTTATGTTCGATTAAATTATCACGATTCATTTCATGTCCAACTTGAGGGGAACCCAAAAGGTCACACACAAAAAAGTCGAAATCAATGGTTAACAGTGCACAGTACAAATTTAACAGCATATATGATTGCTGTAGGAATTGTTCATAAATGGTTCAATGTGTTTAATTATTGAACAGATCATTTATGAGGTTCCATATTGGCTTAGGGATTGGTGAATGATGATATGGGCACTTTGGGAATTGGAATAAATAAATAAAAAATGTGAATATTAATGTGAATAGTAACATAAATAGTAATTTTTTTATTTGTTTTGAATTCCAATTCGGCCCAAACTCTTATTAAGGTTTTATAATCTCATTAAACCACTAAATTAAGATCCAATGGCTAAGATTAAATTAACATTTATCCCACATCGGATTCTTAATTAATTTTGTTGTCTTTGGAGCACCTATATAAACCCAAAGAATTCTTCACAAATTTTTGCACCAAACCTTTCATATCTTGGGTTTATATAAGTGAGCAACTCTAAAGTTTAAGAGTAATCCACTGATTTTGAGGATCCTTAAGTCTAATTGACTAGAGGAACCTCGAGTTAAAAGTTTTGAGGTATTTGCCTAGGCTAGCACCAAAGGCAAAATACATGTGCACTCAAGGCGTAGTCTTGCCGTTGAGTTTTGGCTTTGGTGTGTGCACCTTTGGAGGCCACACACTTGGGTGGCTCTTTGGAACATGGAAGAGCTTCCTGAGTTCGAGAAAAGCTTGTAGATTGGAGGGATGACTGGAGGATTCTTCGGTTCAAGTAAGTCTTTTTCTTTCTTTATTTTAATTAGAGTTCTTATGATAGTTAGCATGTTTAGGTTTATGTTCTTTGCATGTTTTATGAGTTTTTATGCTTAGAATATATAGTAAAATGCTAAGGCTTGTAGAATAATAAAAACAAATGGGTATTAGGCAAAGGGATAGCGGCATCATAATTTGATTTATTTAATTTTCCGTTGCGCACTCGCGGCCGCTTCCCAACAGTGGTATCAGCGTGCCGTTTTTGTTTTGATTAGTTCTCTCTCATTTGAACTCGAAATTGGGTGTGTAAAAGCTCGTTGGAAAGCTAACACCCTGAACTTAATTTTAGGTACAAGTTTTGCATGATTTGGTTAAGATTTGAATTATGCAATTGCATTTAAAGTTCACGTATCTGTAAAAAAGTGAATAGTAAATTTATTTGATTAAAATAAAATACAATATCATAATTAAATATTAATCAAAGTTATTTAATGCCTAAAATAATTCCAAAATATTAAAACTCATATGCTTGATGATTATATGTATGATTAGAATTGGCATGATTATTTTAGGGTGCAAACATCTAGAGACTTTCTAAGGAAATAGAGAGTGTATTGCTTATCCCTTAGCTAAGTAATTATTCTGTGATGAACTTAGAGATTTATTACCTTTAAGACTAATAAATATAAATCACTTGTTTATAATAAAAGATAATATAAAAGATACAAGTGGGGTGAGACCAATGCGTTAATAAAACTTTCCAAACTAAAGTTAATTTAATTAAAGGTATTACTAGAGTTAGATAATGATTTGGTATCTTCCTTCACTCACTACCTTTTTATAGCCAAAAGGAAAAGCTGTGAAGACATCTAAATAATCATTTACTCAAAGCTTACCCTAAAGCATATTTGAAGTATTGGACTAATTTGGAGGATCTATTGTTTATTCCTGTCACCAAGACAATAAGAGCCTAAGAGGTAAGGGTATTTAAGAGAGTTCGTTCCACCCTCCATCTGGGGAATTTTCAATGGAGGAATCCATTTGACAGTTATTCACTTAAACTTGCTAAAATCCTCAATAATAATTTAAGTCTAAAATTTGCCTCCCATTGTAAAATATAGACCCAAAGGGCTTAAACCGTATTGGCAGGACTAGGCTTTACCAGACTGACCAATACCAATTTGTCCTTAAATCGTATTATTGACAATGGTTTGACTTTTCTGAGTCATAAGACGCAGCGACCCTTAGGCGTGGTCTTATAACTTAGTGGCAAAGATTGGGTGTCCACGAGGACTAGCATAAGCTATGACATGTTTGATTGCCCATCCCAATGATCAAGAAATTGTGATTTATATCATAAATTGGTTGAGAACCTACCTAATTATCATATTTTATAACGACCGACCCTAGTCGGAGTTATGAAATGATGATAATGGGATCCTTGCCCACAAGAAATCCATCATATTGGGGTTGATGTGATTTGCTTAAAATTTTAAAACAATTGAGTGAGAGCAACTTCATAATATTAAAAGCCAATGTTATTATGAAACATTAATGAAAAAATATTCCTAATTTTAACATTATCTCTTAACAGGTGGGTGGGTTAGAATATTTAAAAAACATTCAAATGGAAAACAGAGTATCACTTTGTTTCATCCCTGATGAGCATAAGCTCAAAGGGGACAACTACAATGACTGGTTTAGAAACCTTAAAATTATCTTACGACAAGAAAAGATTTTATATGTTCTTGAAAGACCATTTCCCCCTGAACCCGCAGAAGATGCTGACCAAAATACATTTGATGCTTGGAAGAAACATGTCGATGATGATGAGCAAGCAGTTTGCATAATGCTTGGCTCTACTTCGGACGAACTTCAGAAAGCTCACGAAGATATGAATGCTCAAACCATCATCTTTCACTTGAAGGAGTTGTATGCAACTTCCGTTCATATCGTGAGATTCAAAGTGTCATGTGCCTTATTACAAACAAGGTATAAAGAAGGATCTGTTAGTGGACATGTGCTTAAGATGATTGGCCACATTGAAAAATTGGCCAACCTCGGGTTCATCATGGATCATGAGATAGGTCACGATCTAATTCTTCATTCTTTACCAAAAGACTTCTCTAACTTTATTATGCAGTTTCATCTGTCTGATAAAGAAGCTACTTTAGCAGAATTGCATTATATGATAAAGCAAGCAGAGAAGGACTTGAAACTGAAGCTTAAAACCTCCGTCATGCTTACGGGTACGGACCTGAAGCCACGAGGCCCAAAGAAAAATAAGGGCAAGGCCTGTTGAGTTTCTATTAAGTCCCAAGGATCAATTCCAAGCAAGAAATCATGTGTGAATACTCAAAGAAATATGGCGGAATCATACTTACATTGATCGGTTATGCGATGCGAGGAACAACAAAATCTTCTCTTTGGAAGCTCACGGTTTTGATGCCTTTTTGTGCTCCTCCAAATTCGGTCAACCTCCATTGATGGATCTCCAAGCTGCAAGCTTTGTGTGGTGATTCCATGCTCATAAGTTAGTTCCTTATCACCTTAGGATGACTCTTCATGTGCTAGCATAGGAAAAATTGCCATAAATTTTCCTTTTCACTTCTTGTTATTTTCGGCCTAGCCAAAAATTGGAGAAAGAAGAAAACATGGCCCTTGGCCGTGAGAGAGAGAGAAGATGTGAGGAAGATGAGATTAGTTTGTGTATTTGGTTTTCCAAATACCTAATACCCAAAATTCAAATTCCAAAAGTACAAGCAATAAAGCCATACAACCACTTACATCAATCAATGAATAGTGACTGGTTGTCAATCACTCAAAGTGACTAGACATCACATCAATTGATTGACTAGTGATTTGACGCTTGATGTGACTTGTGGCCGCACTTGAATTCGAAATGCGAGTGGGCCCGCAAACACTCCCGGGCTCGGGTTCGCTAATTTCGAATTAACGAATTTTCTGTTGCGACGTAATTAAATCAAATTTAATTAAATAATTATGCCTAGCAAAATTACTATTCACGTCGCTAGCGAATTAATTCTAAATTAACTCGTTCGCCCGAATTAAAATCTAACTTTAATTCCACGTTGAAATCCAATTTCGTATAATATATCGAATATATTATTTTATCGATTAATTCCAAATTAATCGTTCTCTCTCTTTAAATAATATTTTATCCCAGATAAAATATCTCTGTAATTAATCATAGATTAATTTTCTCTCTCTACTAATTAATCCCGCATTAATAAAGTGCGAGTCATACGTCATCGGTGAATCTTCGGGAAGCGACCCATGAGATCCTCTGATATGTTGGCAGTAAATCCGGTCGTCGGACTATACGAACACGTACGTACCTACTACTACGTTTATACCGATTTACAAGACATGGTTGGCTTCTAGCAAAGCACCGTGCCTACCCAATTCTCCAGAAATATTCTTAAAGGAATATATAATATGTATCAGGCGTAGTATACTAAGTATTGCATATTGCGATCCAGTATCAGATGTCACGTGCTAGGCTTGAGGCTGGAATTGTGTCTACCCCGTACGAAACACATATCGGATCTCTGGTAACTAGTCTCTATAATCGGATAATCATGACCTACTCATATTATCCCGATGACTGCAGTACTAAAGAGCACCAGTTCCGTATCCTACGTGATCATCATCTCCACTATAACTGGAGTGATACTTCCGTCTTGACATCACACCCGATACACTACGATTCTCAATATACCCAGAAGAGGCGTACACAGAACCCGGTTAAAGCCTTGGACGACCAAAACCAAAGTATATTGATTGTCGCAAGTATTAGCGGTGCAAGTCTCAGGTTAAGACCAAATACACCTACCCTGATTCGGACTTCCATAGACACATAGTCATACTACCAATGGAATTCCGAGAGGTCTATCTAGAGCGAAGCTGTTTCCGTACCATCGGTAAACACAACCTCCTATTACACTTGCATGAGTATCCTATACCCAAATATATGAGAACTATGCCGTTATGTTCCCACAACGCGCACAAGTGTAATACTAGTCTTTTACGCATTATCGATGTCCAATCTCGATAATACTCTGACTAGGGATATTTAATGATTAAACCTTCGTGGATTGATACTGTCTCATATCATCTCAATCCGGAACTAATCATATGGACCTTCTATCATTTATACATCTAGGTAATCCAATTACAAATGATAAAAGGGCAATTTCATTTGTCACATAGTTAATTTGTACAACAACACCATGATCTGTACAAATAGTGATGCTATAGGCCATAACTGTCCAACAATCTCCCACTTGGCCTATAGCCAATCACTCAAGTGTCCTACAAATGAACTATGTACGGTTCGCTCAAACGTCTACTGAGAAAATGCTTTCGTCGGCGGATTTGCATGATAATCATCTGATGTGATTTATACGATCATCACATCGCCATGATTTATGATCCAAACGAATCAGATGAATATTTGAAGTATATATATGGATCGTTGATGAGACCATTAATTCTTTAGCCTGTGCTGTAGCCTAGCTCAGCTGCTAACAGAACTATATCTAATCTAATTAGATTTATTATCGACCCAAATGGCTTCTATTGTTGCCTCAACTGCAGCAATAACCCATTTTTGTTGTTTATTCGGTAACAATATCTTGCTTGGAAGATTTCCAGCTCACTGTTCCGTTAGTCAAACTTTATAGTACCGTTGTTACGACTTATAGTCATTTTTATCGGTTAGGAAACTTGCAACGGTGAACCTAGTCACTTCAAGTTCTCCTTCTCCATAGTATAAGACAGCATCCTTAGATCATCTAAGATACTAAAGGATGTTCTTAACATCAATCCAGTGACTATCACTTGGATTGGCCTTATTGTGACTCCATATGCTCAAAGCGTATGAGACAACAGGTCGCGTACATTTATTTCAATGTACGAGTTCTCGGAGAGTATTAACAACTTTAAATCTATCCCAGTAGATCTTTATTCCTAGAATACAGGTTGTTTCTCTTAAGAATTCTACGAAGAATTCTTATGAAAGCCAAGCTTTCACCGACTGTAATTATGGGAATATCATTTCCAAGAAATGATATGTCATCATTATACAGGACATTCACTGTCAGTGCGCTCCCACTAACCTCCTTATATACACAAGAATCATTTTCATTTTGAATTAAATCATATACCATTATGATTACATCAGAACGATATCGTTCCAAGAACGCAATGCTTGCTCCAATCCATAAATGGATCGAATAACCTGCAAACCTTGTTTGCTTGTTTTGGTACGACAAAACCGTCAGGATGTTATAAACATCCTCCAAAAGGTTTCCGTTTAAGGAAAGCGATTTTGACGTTCCGCTGACATATTTCATAAATGAAACATGCAGCACCAGCAAGCATTATTCAAATGGATTTAACCATGGCAACAGATAAAAGGTTTCATCCTAATCGACACAATATTGATAACGATACCTTTTCGCTACAAGCCTAGCTTAGTACGTTGGTATGTTGCCTTCCATGTATGTCTTCCTTGAAGACTTATATAGTACTAATAGACACAATGCCTTATGGTACATTAACTAGTATCCAAACTTGGTTGATTTACATGGAATCCATTTCGGACATCATGGCACTTTGCCGGAGTCGATACCTTGTATCACTTCCTCATACGTAGTCAGTTCATTTTCCTCAATAAGATTGACATCTTTATGAGGTGAGATTAGAAACCCATACCTCCCAGGTTGTTTTCTGACTCTCTCCGACTTACGCGGTTCTTGTGTATTCAAAGATTATGGTATAGTTTCATCCTTGATGAACTATTTGTGTTCCAATGGGATTCGGTGTCTGGAATAGTATTACTACGATTTTCATCGAGTTTTACTTTCCTCCCACTTACCACTGCATATCGGTATTCCTCTTAGGAAAACCGTATGGCGAGCAACAATTATATTGTTCTCTTGTGAGTTGTATAAGTACTATACTTTGGTTTCCCTAGGATAATCTGCAATTAGGCACTTATCCGATTTGGGTTCTAGTTTGGTATCATCCAAACATATGCCTAGCATTCCCAATTCTTCAGGAATAAGAAGACCCGGTTTCTTTCATGTTCATATCTAATATGAAGTCTGTCAAACAGATTTTATGGAACCTTATTCAAAATAAGTTTTGCACTGTTTAATGCGTATCCTTTGAAGGAAATGGTAGCTTAGAGCGACTCATGATTAACCTTATCATGTCCAACAAAATTCGGTTTCTCCGTTCAGATACACCGTCAATTGACGTGTTCGGGAGGAGTCCTCATTGAAAGAATACTATACTCTTTCAAGTATTTGAGAAACTTATTGCTTAAGTATTTTCCATCATGGTCTAACCGTGACGGTTTTAATACTTTAGACGGTCTGTTTGTCTACTTCGTGTCGAAACTCTTTGATCTTATCAAAAGTTTCCGATCCGTGTTTCAAAAGAAACACATAACCATAACGCGATGCCACATCCTTAAAAGTTACGAAGTATTCATATCCACCTCTAGCCTAGCTAGATATGGGCCCACTCACGTCACTATGAATGAGAGCTAACAGATCGGTGGCACTTGTACTTTTACCAAGCAAAAGGTGTTTTAGTCACTTTGCCTAATAAACTAGATTCGTAGACATTATTTGAATAGAATCAAATCTGTCCTAGTATCCACTCTTCGAAAGTGTGGATATACGAGTCTTGTTAATTATGTCCCAGACAATAATGCCACTTATAAGTTTCAACTGATTAATTCAGTTCGAGCTATTTGTTTGTCCTGTTATATGTTGAGATTTATTTATATTCAAAATATAAATACTATTATTCACATCTAATGTGTTTATCTCAATATCATCTTTATAAAATAAAACACTTTAGTGTTCTAGAATATATCGAATATATTATTTTATCGATTAATTCCAAATTAATCGTTCTTTCTCTTTAAATAATATTTTATCTCAGATAAAATATCTCCGTAATTAATCCTAGAATAATTTTCTCTCTTTACTAATTAATCCCAGATTAATAAAGTGCGAGTCATACGTCATCGGTGAATCTTCGGGAAGCGACCCATGAGATCCCCGGATATGTTGGCAGTAAATCCGGTCGTCGGACTATCCGAACACGTACGTACCTAGTACTACGTTTATACCGATTTATAAGACATGGTTGGCTTCTAGCAAAGCACCGTGCCTACCTAATTCTCCAGAAATATTCTTACAGTAATATGTGATCTATATCAGGCGTAGTATACGTAGTATTGCGTATTTCGATCCCGCATCGGATGTCACGTGCAAGGCCTAGGGCTGGAATTGTGTCTGCCCCGTACGAAGCACATATCGGATCTCTGGTAACTAGTCTCTATAATCGGATAATCATGACCTAGTCATATTATCCCGATGACTGCAGTACATAAGAGCACCAGTTCCGTATCTTACGTGATCATCATCTCCAATATGACTGGAGTGATACTTCCGTCTTGACATCACACCCAATACACTACGATTCTCAATATACCCAGAAGAGGCATACACAGAACCCGGTTAAAGCCCTGGACGACCAAAACCAAAGTATATTGATTGTTGCAAGTATTAGCGGTGCAAGTATTAGCGGTGCAAGTCTCAGGTTAAGACCAAATACACCTACCCTGATTCGGACTTCCATAGACACATAGTCATACTACCAATGGAATTCCGAGAGGTCTATCCAGAGCGAAGCTGTTTCCGTACCATCGGTAAACACAACCTCCTATTACACTTGCATGAGTATCCTATACCCAAATATATGAGAACTATGCCGTTATGCTCCCACAACGTGCACAAATGTAATACTAGTCTTTTACGCATTATCGATGTCCAATCTCGATAATACTCTGACTAGGGATATTTAATGATTAAACCTTTGTGGATTGATACTGTCTCATATCATATCAATCTGGAACTAATCATATGGACCTTCTATCATTTATACATCTAGGTAATCCAATTACAAATGATAAAAGGGCAATTTTCTTTGTCACATAGTTAATTTGTACAACAACACCATGATCTGTACAAATAGTGATGCTATGGGCCATAACTATCCAACAAGGCCAAGGCTCCAGATCACCTAAAGCCCAATGGTAAGGTGGAGAAGAAAAAGGGAAATAGGAAATGTTTGTTTTGTGGAAAGAATGGTCATTGGAAGAAATACTGCAGATCATTGAAAACCAAGGAAAGCTAGGGAAGCCCAAGAGGCCAAGAAGCCCAATGCTTCAGGTATGTTGTATATGATTGAACTATATTCTCAAAACTCTGAACCTTCTACTTGGGTGCTTGAAACCGGTTGTGGGACTCACTTGTGTAACAATGTGCAGGGCCTGAGAAACAGTAGGAGACTCCGTCATAGAGAGGTTGACTTACGCATGGGTAATGGAGCAAAACTGGCTGCATTGTGCGTGGGGACTTATTCCTTAGTTTTACCGAATGGTTTAGTTTTAGACTTAGAAGATTGTGTTTATGTACCTTCTCTAGTAAAGAACATCATTTCAATTTCTTCTTTATGTAATAAAGGCTTTTCATGTCTAATAAGTTGTAATGAATGTTCTATTTATTTCAATGAAATAAAATATGGAGATGGTATTTTGAATAATGGTATCTATGTCTTACAAACTAACAAAGAATGTTCAACCTCTAATATATATAACGTTAACTCAAATAATCTCAATGAATCACTTCTATGGCATAGTCACTTAGGTCATATCAATGAAACAAGATTAACTAAGCTACATAAGGATGTGTATTTCAGACCCTTCAAATATGAACCTTATGGAACTTGTGAGTCTTGTTTACTTGGTAAAATGACCAAATTACCCTTCAAAGGTAAAGGACAACATACGGCGGAGACATTAGAACTCATACACTCTGATGTATGCGGACCAATTTCAGGCATCGCTATAGGTGGATTATCCTACTTCATTACCTTTATCGATGATCACTCGCGATATGGGTATGTGTACCTTATGCGGTACAAATCTAAAGCCTTTGAGAAATTCAAAGTCTTCAAAGCTGAAGTAGAAAACCAGCTTAATAAAAGTATTAAGTCATTAAGGTCTGACCGAGGTGGTGAATACTTAAGCGACAAATTTCAAGATTACTTGAGAGAAAATGGCATTGTTTCCCAGTGGACTCCTCCGGGAACTCCACAGCATAATGGGGTCTCCGAAAGGAGAAATCAGACATTATTAGATATGGTCCGATCAATGATGCCAGACACGGATCTACCTCTTTCATTTTTGGGTCTTGCTTTAGAAACTGCAACACTACTACTAAACCAAGTTCATTCCAAGACTGTTAGTCAAACACCATATGAGTTATGGTCTGGGAAACATCCTAGTCTTAGTTATCTAAGAGTTTAGGGATGTGACGCATATGTTAAGCTCACACAAACTAACAAATTGGATGATAGGGCAATTAAATGTAAGTTTGTAGGATATGCCTTGAACTCAAGAGCATACGTGTTCTACGTCCCAAATGAACAAAAAACATTTGTCTCACGAAATGCTAAATTTCTAGAGAATGAATTCCTTCTCAAGAAATATAGTGGGAGTAGACTTGACCTCGATGAGGTACGAGAAGAACAAACTAACATATAACTAAGCCTCAGGCCCCTCAAAAGGGTAGCGACGGAACAACCACAAGGTTATGAACTTAGAAGGTCTGGTAGAGAAAGATATGAGCCTGAAAGATATGGTTTCCATATTGAAGATGAACATGATCAGGTCATTGATAATGATGATCCCACTAGTTATGACGAAGCAATGTGTGACATTGATTCAGTCAAGTGGCTTGAGGCCATGAAATTCGAAATAGACTCTATGTATCAAAATCAAGTCTGGGACTTGGTGGATGCACCTGAAGGGATAAAACCCATAGGCTGCAAATGGATTTACAAGCGTAAAACTGATACAGAAGGCAACATCCAAACCTATAAGGCTAGGTTGGTGGCGAAAGGTTATAGACAAATCCAATAAATTGACTATGACGAAACCTTCTCGCCTGTTGCAATGATAAAGTCCATTCGAATTTTACTGGCACTAGCTGCACACTTTGACTATGAGATTTGGCATATTGATGTCAAAACAGCTTTCCTTAATGGGAACCTCGTAGAGGAAGTCTATATGATACAACCTGAGGGGTTTGCATCTAAGAATTATCATAATAAAGTATGCAAGCTTAAACGATCCATTTATGGACTCAAGCAAGCCTCCAGAAGTTGGAATATACGATTTGATGAGACAATCAAAGAATTTGACTTCATCAAAAATGTAGACGAGCCTTGTGTTTACAGGAAAAGTAGTGGGAGTGCTGTTGTATTTCTTGTATTATATGTCGATGACATATTAATCATCGGGAATGATATTCCTATTATGCAAGCCACCAAGTAATGGTTATCTCAAAATTTCTCTATGAAAGATTTGGGAGAATCATCCTACATCCTTGACATTAAGATCTACCGTAATAGATCAAAGAGGTTGTTAGGACTTTCTCAATCTATGTACATAGATAAATTTTTGAAAAGATTCAAAATGGAAGATTCCAAAAGAGGTAATTTACCTACTTGTCATGGAATCAAATTATCTAAGGAGCAATGTCCACATATGCCTTCAGATAGAGAGCGTATGAGTGGGATCCCTTATGCTTCAGCAATAGGATCGATCATGTACGCCATGCTATGTACATGACCTGATGTCTCTTATGCTCTTAGCATAATGAGAAGGTATCAGGCAAATCCTGGTAAGCAACACTGGGCAGCTGTCAAAATAATCCTCAAGTATCTGAGAAGAACTAAGGATGTGTTTTTGACATACGGAGATTGTTCTGAGATGAAAGTCATTGGTTACTGTGATGCGAGCTTTCAGACCGATAGGGATGACAACAGATCGTAAACAGGATATATGTTTACTTTGAATGGCTGAGCTGTCAGTTGGAAAAGCTCAAAGTAGTCAACTACAACAGACTCCACCACTGAAGTGAGTATATTGCAGCATCTAAGGCAGCTAAAGAAGCAGTCTGGATAAAAAAGTTCATCACGGAGCTGGAAGTGCTTCCCGTGATAAAGAATGGCGTCACGATGTACTGTGACAACACGAGCGCCATTGCTCAATCAAAGGAACCAATGTCCCACTAGAAATCCAAGCATGTACTCAGGCGATTTCATCTCATCAGGGAGATTGTTGAGAGAAAAGAAGTTATTATAGAGAAAATACCCACAGAAGATAATCTTGCAGATTCTCTGACTGAAGGGCTGACTCAACAAAAGCATGATAGGCACACCCGAGAGTATGGTGTCCAGATTCATACTAGTTGGCTATAGTGGAAGTGGGAGATTGTCAGGGATATGCCCTATACCCAACTTGTGGATGGGCTATATGTACATGTATTTGTAATATTTTCATCAATTAATAAAAGGCAATTTTTATTATACTTGTCTTACATAACTTATATGAATCATCAAACACTGTAATAAAGCCCTTGGAGTAATAAGATGATGGCTTCCATGCCTTATGAGAATCATTACTCTCAAACGTTTCTAGTCATAGTTTTGTGAATAATCTGGGCGTTCACAAAGCGGAGAGACTAGCATGAAGATATGATCCGCCCTTAAGTGCGGTAGCCGATCTCATAGGCTACTAGCGGAGATCCATCCGCTTGGTGTATCACATGGATGCATGAGTTGCTCGTGTCCATCGAACTGACCGCTGAAAGTTTTCACATTGAGTGTTTATCTCATGTGTCTGTGAGAACTTTCATGTATCGATTGTATGACTAGTCCTTAGACTTGAGGTCTTTACAATCTTATGTATGGATCAAATAACTTTGACATTCTCCTTCCTCGGTTCAAAAGATCCGCTATAAGGGTATGATTGGGTCATTTCTTGAAACATATGAAGTTTATAAAGCTACAACAGAGAATCGCCACTCTCTCGGATAATATTTTCTTATAAGAGTAGTATTCCAGTTCACCTATTGATATGTGTGATCAGTGCTTGAGACTGTGGCCGCAACGAAAGAATCATGTGAGATTCATTGGTTAGCACGATTCATGACACTATCAATATCATACCTTTGACTATATGGGTAGACACTTTCCATACCCTAGGTCAAACGGTGGGGATACATGAGGCGAGGGACCATATCATATGTAAATCGCATACAGAATAGGTATATATATCTTTTCTTCTCATTTGGGGGCATTGGCATGTTGCTAGATGTCAACCTTGGTCATTGAAATCGAACAACCATCTGATCGGAGGATAATTATGTTCGATTAAATTATCATGATTCATTTCATGTCAATTGTCTCATCAAATCGTATATTCCAACTTCTGGAGGCTTGCTTGAGTCCATAAATGTAGACGAGCCTTGTGTTTACAGGAAAAGTAGTGGGAGTGCTGTTGTATTTCTTGTATTATATGTCGATGACATATTAATCATCGGGAATGATATTCCCATTATGCAAGCCACCAAGTAATGGTTATCTCAAAATTTCTCTATGAAAGATTTGGGAGAATCATCCTACATCCTCGACATTAAGATCTACCGTAATAGATCAAAGAGGTTGTTAGGACTTTCTCAATCTATGTACATAGATAAATTTTTGAAAAGATTCAAAATGGAAGATTCCAAAAGAGGTAATTTACCTACTTGTCATGGAATCAAATTATCTAAGGAGCAATGTCCACATATGCCTTCAGATAGAGAGCGTATGAGTGGGATCCCTTATGCTTCAGCAATAGGATCGATCATGTACGCCATGCTATGTACATGACCTGATGTCTCTTATGCTCTTAGCATAATGAGAATGTATCAGGCAAATCCTGGTAAGCAACACTGGGCAGCTGTCAAAATAATCCTCAAGTATCTGAGAAGAACTAAGGATGTGTTTTTGACATACGGAGATTGTTCTGAGATGAAAGTCATTGGTTACTGTGATGCGAGCTTTCAGACCGATAGGGATGACAACATATCGTAAACAGGATATATGTTTACTTTGAATGGCAGAGCTGTCAGTTGGAAAAGCTCAAAGTAGTCAACTACAACAGACTCCACCACTGAAGTGAGTATATTGCAGCATCTAAGGCAGCTAAAGAAGCAGTCTGGATAAAAAAGTTCATCACGGAGCTGGAAGTGCTTCCCGTGATAAAGAATGGCGTCACGATGTACTGTGACAACACGAGCGCCATTGCTCAATCAAAGGAACCAATGTCCCACTAGAAATCCAAGCATGTACTCAGGCGATTTCATCTTATCAGGGAGATTGTTGAGAGAAAAGAAGTTATTATAGAGAAAATACCCACAGAAGATAATCTTGCAGATTCTCTGACTGAAGGGCTGACTCAACAAAAGCATGATAGGCACACCCGAGAGTATGGTGTCCAGATTCATACTAGTTGGCTATAGTGGAAGTGGGAGATTGTCAGGGATATGCCCTATACCCAACTTGTGGATGGGCTATATGTACATGTATTTGTAATATTTTCATCAATTAATAAAAAGGCAATTTTTATTATACTTGTCTTACATAACTTATATGAATCATCAAACACTGTAATAAAGCCCTTGGAGTAATAAGATGATGGCTTCCATGCCTTATGAGAATCATTACTCTCAAACGTTTCTAGTCATAGTTTTGAGGATCCTTAAGTCTAATTGACTAGAGGGACCTCTAGTTAAAAGTTTTGAGATATTTGCCTAGGCTAGCACCAAGGGCAAAATACCCGTGCACTCAAGGCGTAGTCTTGCCGTTGAGTTTTGGCTTTCATGTGTGCACCTTTGGAGGCCACACAATTGGGTGGCTCTTTGGAATGTGGAAGATCTTGCTGAGTTCGAGAAAAGCTTGTAGATTGGAGGGAGGACCGGAGGAGTCTTCGGTTCAAGTAAGTCTTTTTCTTTCTTTATTTTAATTAGAGTTCTTATGATAGTTAGCATGTTTAGGTTTATGTTCTTTGCATGTTTTATGAGTTTTTATGCTTAGAATATATAGTAACATGCTTAAGCTTGTAGAATAATAAAAACAAATGGGTCTTAGGCAAAGGGATAACGGCATCATAATTTGATTTATTTAATTTTCCGCTGCGCACTCGCGGCCGCTTCCCAACATGCAATATCTGTTAAATCACATATGCAATCTTGTATGCTTGAATCAACTTGAATGCAAGATCATAAATGAAAAATCTTACATATATACATGGACTAAAGTAAATACAATATGTCAACAACATCACTCATGTCAATAATACAACAAAATGACTCCACAGAAGACTACATTCTAGGTGAATATAGCTCTGGAATGATGGACCCAACGACTAGTGACTGCAATGTAACACTTATCCTCGAACTGGGTCTCCAAAACGACACATGGCTCACCAAAAGGAGCGTCTTGCAAAAGAACTGGGAAGTGGTGGGGTGAGTCTAGAGGATCTCAGTGAGTAGAGCTACAAAAAAAATAAAAAATCGAATCAGAACATCATATGAAATCATTTATACTTAAAACTTTTCTGAAAACTTTTCTGAAAAGGTAACTTTGGTGTTGTAGAAAAACTGGACGCATGGGGGCGTTACGTATCGTCGTCCCCTCATACGCCTAACTATAACTAGAACTGGGGGTGCAGATCTCTGCTACCTACCAATCTCTGAAACTAGGATTTCGGGGCATCTGTCATCCCTAGTCCTGAACTAGGATCTGGGGGCGTTACGTATCGCCGTCCCCCTAGTCCTCTACATGTGCACACGTTCTCTGTTCGTCAATTCCATAGCTGTACAAGTTACATACTGAGGTGGGTTTTTACCCCATGCCTCGAAAATATAAAAATATTGTCGATAAACTTTTAAAGCTTTTAAATCAAATGTTATTTAACATGTAACCGAAAATTTAACAAGGTAACGCCCTAAAACCTTTAAAAAAAAATCTTGAAATAGATTTTAATCTAGAACATGTAATTACAAAATCAACTTGTGAAAAGAAAAATAAATCTCCACTCACAGATTTGAAGTCCAGCTAAATTCCCTTCACGTCGCTGGGGGCGAGTGTGGCTCCTGTCGAGTATCTATAAAGAATATACGAAGTTAGAATCAGCAGTAATAAATTACGATTCAAAATCACATAAAATTTCTTAACCCTTTGGGTTTACCCCATTAAAACCTTTCTATTCCTCAAATGGATTGTAAAACAATATCCAAACTTGATTACGCGTTACACTCCCTAAAGAAGATTCTGATTTTCGGTCGTCGCGACACAAGCCTCATGCGCGTCGCGACGCGCTGACGCTGAGGTCATTTTCCAGGGGCAGAATCTATTAGGGTTGGTGCTCAGAGTGCCAATCCAGATCATATTTATGTCCGATTCATAAATACGAACAATTCTATTTTCCATAATATTACTAATTTATTGGTAGCACCCTTGTCTTTTATACACTTATTCGATCTAATTACCATTAGATATCTGATTACGATTAGATCGAAACTGAATCTGGTTCAGTGATACATGTATATTAGACAAATACCCTAAGATTTACAATATAGTGCGCAGTTACAACATAGTTTGTAATTGACATTGGGAAGCGCACTATAAGATGTATATCCTTAAATAAAGTTCATGGTCAAGATTTACTAATGACCAGTACGTAATCACACGCGTTTAAAGCAAGCGCACATATCGTTCAAGTAGTATAAAAAGTATCGATCCCACGAGGACTTAATACCTAATCTATTAATTTTATGAGGTCAAATGATTACTAGTATCTAACAGGTTCATTGATTGATTTGAAATGGTGATGATTTTAAATTAAAAACAAGTAAATAAAATTGTACGAAAGTAGGTTTAAGAAAATTCAATATTTAGGAAAATATCTAGGGTTGTGAATCTTTCTAATATCTTTTAAAAGATGAAGTGGTTATTTCATGTTTTAGTAATAAATCAGTTTACTAACCTGGAACACTAAATTATGCGAAAGCCTCTGTCGATGGTCAGATGCAAATACCCAGTATAACCTAATTGAACCATATGTCTATGGATTCATTAAGTTTAAGTTCCAATTATGGCTACCCCCGCCCGACATGTATATGTCTATCCTGTAAGGAAATCTATTAAAGGGTTATCTATCCTCAAGGAAGATCGTGGGCTATTAAGTCTAAGGCTGAAACCTAAAATTCCTTTGTCAAGTTTATTTTAGATTTACCAGATCAATCTTATTAGTGACCATTTAACAAGACGCATTAAGCTTAAGACTTAATAAGTAAACCTTTAAATTACCCAAACTATAAAATAACCCCTTATAAACCGGTGATATTAGAAGTCATCACAACCCCAGATAACTAACTTAGTTACAACACATAACTAGGGCTAGTAAAAACTTAAAAGTAAAAGACATAAAGTAAAAATACTGAAAAGTAATTGCGGTAAAGTAAAAGCTGAAAAGTAAATTACAATAAAATAAAATGCTAAGGTAAAATGATCAACTCTTACTATTTACTATTTAGATATCTCCCTTAATATAATATATTAACTTGTGATTATTTTACCAACCAGCCATATAGATGGTAACCTGATTAAGTCAAATTAAGTCCAACCAGCCATAAAGGCGGAACCAAAATAAACCTGCCATATAGGCGGTAAGAAAATTTAATTACCAACCGACCAATTTGGCGGTATCCTTGCTTAGTCAGGTTTAAACCAGTTTAAAATGAATTACCAACCGACCAATATAGCGGTATCCTCATTAAGTCAATATTTTAAATAGTGAATATATTATATTTAAGGAAGATTAATCTAAATAGCAATAGTAAAAGAATTACCTTTCACCCTAGCAGTGGGAAGTTACCTCCTCATGTTGAATAGTAAAACCTGTAAAAGTAAAGAAAGTAAATTACTATTATTACATAACGTAATTAAAATTAATTACAAAACTGAAATTTAAAAGAAACTAGATAGAAAACTCCCTATTTGCATCAGACAATTCAGAGAGGAAGGTACATCTAAAACTAAAATTTTGAGCACGTTAGCAGATCGGCCGTGGTGGTGACACGTGGCACGGCGCACGTTAGCAGATCGGCCGTGGTGGTGACACGTGGCACGTTAGCAGATCGGCCGTGGTGGTGACACGTGGCACGGCGCACGTTAGCAGATCGGCCGTGGTGGTGACACGTGGCACGTTAGCAGATCGGCCGTGGTGGTGACACGTGGCACGGCGCACGTTAGCAAAGTCTGACGCACGTTAGTAAAGTCAAACTTCTCAGATTCTGACATGTGTCCCTGGCGCACGTTAGGCGTCGCGACGCCAAAGGCTTTCGCGTCACGACGCGCGAAATGACCATTTTGCCCTTTTTGTCATTTTTCACTATTTTGGCCCCAAATCACCTACAGAATGTCCTGAAACTTTATTTATCTACAAAATAACACAAAACACATCAAAATATTCACAAAACGCAAGAAATTATACAAAATATTAGGTCAAATTAGTGGGAAATAATGATACATTTACCACTCATCAACTAACACGGGTCGGTTAGTAAAATCTGTTGAGACCAGTAAATGTCGTATATCGTGACTTGGTCTGATGGTTTATCCCAGTGAACCATGAGTATCGGGAGACTCGTATAGACATGTAGGTACACCAACGTCAATATGAATCTTCTCGAGTTGAGCGAGCATAGTGGTCCTTCGACTTGAGATACCACAGTGGGATATATGAGTTATCCTCCACACTTTGATGGCAGTCACGTCACCGATCTATTCATGATCAGACCTCTGTCTGTTCGTTGGGTGTGGACTGATGCTTATGATATCCAGTGTGTATCAAGATAGGATCTGTCAATCCTGTGTACAGGGCATATGCATCCTTACGTGTTTATGATCTAGTAAATCCATGGCCGTGGTATAACTTCAAAAATCAGTTCCGAGGGTTATTTAAAGATCATAAATTGAAAGTCGACTGTATTATACCGAACAGATTTGATATTTTCATCTATATCCCAGGTATAATACGGATAGCTTGTGACAGAAGGATTATATGTATGCAATGACCTCGGCTTACATAGTTTAGCGAGATTATCTGTGGTCGTCATAATCCATGAGTGGGTGGATTATGGACATGAAATTGGATTTCATGATGGATAAACATAAACTTAGAGAGTCCCACAATATAAAGTGTATTCATTGAGCACTTGGGCAACGCGATATGAATAATATAGATTATTCATAATACTTCACCGGATTAAATGAGTTAATTCGGATCGTTTAATCGGTTAAACGATAACACATGCATTAGAGGATTTTGTCCGATAATAATTATTGTGTATTTGTATTTGATACATAATATGATTAGATACACATTAATTATTCGTTAAATGAGATTTTGACACATGTCATAAATATATGTATTGTTATTTATTATAAATAAAAATACATATATAATAATAATTACATTAATTAATTATTTGGATATTTAATTGTTAAATATTTGAATTATTAATTAATAAACCTTTTCCATAAATGTTATGAAATTTGTCCAATTATTATTGGTCAACATGGCATGTTTTAATTACATTTTATTTGTCCAAATTTGATTTGTTATTATAAAGTGTAAATGTATTTAATTTGATTAAAATAGAAAATGATAAAAATGCCCCTACACTATGCTAAAGTCGGTCAAGGTGTAATTAAAAGGAAAAATTGTTAATTTTAACCTCTCCCATGGCCGACCAAAAAAACCATAAAAGCTCTCAATTTTTGGTTTGAAGAAACCATGAAGAAATGAAGGAAAATAAAGAAAAAGACTAAAGATTTAGGAGATTTAAGGTAAGTCTTCAAAACCCTAAGCTTGGAAATTTGATTTCTTGTTTCTTGATGATTTAGAAATGTTCTAAGGTTCCTTCAAATTCTGAAATTTAGGGCTTTTGGTTGTGGTGGTTGAATTGGAAGCTTATTTCCATGTGTGAAGTGTATTTGGATGCAATTAGTGTAATTAGTGTCCAATTTGATCAATTGTTGATAAGTTGCTATTCTAGAGTGTTATGACCACTCTTGTGACACCTAGAATTGTTCTTGGGTGCTTCATGTGTGGTGACTTTGGTTGGTGTTGTAGATTAATTGGATTAATCTTGAATTTTGGATTTAAAGCATGAAAATTGTTAATTTTGTGTTCTGGATCAGATCTGGAAAATTTAGTGCATATGTTGATGTATTTGATGTTATATTAATGTATTGGATATGTTTTTGGAGTTGGAACAATTGCCAGAAAGTATTTCCGAGTTGACATAAGCAAAATGGCCAAAAACGGCGTTATCAGGTGACTTTTGAGTCAACCGGGTGACGACTACCCAAATAGTGAATCCGTCACTGTTTGGGCAGCCCATGAACTACCCTGACACTATTGGGGGAGACGTGGCTAGTCCCCATAAGTGTCGGGTGGTCGGTTTGGTCAAAAACATGTTTTGCGTCATTTTGCGGAAAAATATTTTTAGTAAACGTTTCGCTACGTTTCAACCTTATTTATGTTGATATTTGATATTGAATAAATAGGTTTAGGTAAAATATGAATAAATTATTAATATTAGATATTGAATAATTTATTCGGTAATTTAAAAAAGTTTTAAATTATGATTTCGCCCGAACCGCGCTTCCGCTACGCCCATCGTCCAAAACCCCAACAAAATATACTTTACCGTGATCAGCCCCCAAAATCCAAACCCACACAATCCAAATCAAATTCTACTTCTACAACACATCAACAAGCAAATATATCATCTAATTCATCATTATTACACACTCCTAACACCCAAATACCATCAAACACATCATTCTTACAAAATCCACAAACTTGAATAACAAATCTAAAATCACCCAAACACCCATTTCTTCAACAGAAATCATCCAAACTTCATCCCCATCAACTCAAAAATATACTCCAATCATCTACTTACCAAAATTTAAATTATTAAAATTTGGGTCAAGAACACTTTACCTTAGTTCAATCTCTTTCTTCCTTAGTAAAACACCAAGAACCTCCTTAACTCTCTTTCTTGACTTAGCTCAAATGTATTATCTTGTTTGACTTTAAATTATTTGACAAAGGAAATTGAGAGTTCCCCCCCCTTTTTCTCACGTCCAGGAGCTAAAGAAAGAAGAAAATGCTTTTCTTTTTTCATTTCCTTAATGTTTTACTTTTTATTTCTATTTCCTATTAAAAATTCTAGAAGGGTGTAGAGATTTCCATCATTGGGCCTTGGGCCTATTCCTTCATTCTTTCTTTTATTTGATTAATTATGGGCTCACTTCTTATTCTTTCTAATTCTTTAATATTGGGCCCAAAACATGACAATGGAAATTTGAGATTGACTAAAATAAATATTCATTATTCCTAATTGGTTCGGAAATCACTTACTGGCCCGAGAAAGAAAAATTTCAAAGCGTAAGCTAAACAATTGGGGTCGTTACAAATTCTCCCCCCTTTAAAATGATTTATCCTCGAATAGAAATGCTTAAAGAATAATAAACATACCTTCATCCGGGAAGAGTTAGGGATATTGCTCTCTTATGATTTCTTCTGGTTCCCATGTAGCCTCTTTATCTCTGTGATGCTGCCAAATCACCTTGACTGAAGGAACCCATCGAGACCGTAGCTTTCTTACTTCACTACCCAAAATAGCTACCGGTTGCTCCGAATAAGACATATGTTGATGGATGTCAACCGTCTGAGGCTCCAACACATGTGATTCGTCTCGTAAATACTTCCGTAACATAGATACATGAAAAACTGGATGTATCATGTCCATACTGGGTGGAGGTGCCAGCTCATAAGCTCTTCCTCCAACTCTCCGTAGTATCTCGAACGGTCCAATAAATCTAGGGCTAATTTTACCCTTTTTACCAAATCTCATGACTCCTTTGAAATGAGATACTTTCAGAAACACAAAATCCCCCACCTGAAACTCCAAATCCTTCCTCCAGTGATCGACATAACTCTTCTGACGACTCTAAGCTGTATTCAACCTCTCTCTTATCAACTTTACCTTTTCCACGTCATTTTATACTAAATCAGGCCATAACAATTTCTGCTCCCCAACTTCAAACCATCCCACTGGTGATCTGCACTTCTGCCCATACAATGCCTCGAACGGTGTCATCTGAATACTTGCTTGATAATTGTTATTATAGGCGAACTCTATGAGGGGTAAGTACTGATCCTAACCACCCTCAAAGTCAACCACGCAGGCTCATAACATGTCTTCCAAAGTCTGTATAGTGCGTTCCAACTGACCATCAGTCTGTGGGTGAAAGGCCGTACTAAAGCGTAACTGTGAACCCAAAGCTTCCTGGAACGACTGCCAAAACTTAGAGGTAAACTGAGAACCTCGATCTGAGACAATTGAGATAGGCACTCCATGCAACGACACTATCTCATCTAGGTACACTTTGGCTTACTGAGCTACTATAAAGCTAGTCTTCACCGGAAGGAAATATGCAGATTTAGTCAATCTATCTACGATCACCCATATAGAATCACAACCCTTAGAGGTATACGAGAGTCCAACGATAAAATCCATGGTGATTCTCTCCCATTTCCATTCTGGAATCTCTAAACTCTGTAATTTTCCTGCTGGTTTCTGATGTTCAGCTTTAACCTGCTGGCATGTGAGACATCTGGTGACAAATTCAGTTACATATTTTTTCATGCCATCCCACCAATACAGATCCTTAAGGACGCGGTACATTTTGGTGATGCCAGGATGTATAGTGTAAGATGAAGTGTGGGCCTTCTCTAAGATAGACCGTTTCAACTCTGGCACTGGAGGCACAAGAATCCTACTATGCTTTCTTATGAGATCTTCACTATCTAAATAATGCTCATCATTAGAACCTTGTTGTAATCGACATATGATCCATTGCACCTCAGGATCTTCTTCTTGTGCAACTTTAATTTCGTCAAAAAGAGTGGATTTAACTTGAATTTAGCCTAACAACCCTCTTTGTGTTGTCACCTGAAAACTCACTCCATCCAACATACAACTCTACATCTGTTTGGTTGGGTGCCATCTCTCAACAGGCAAATGAGCCAAACTCCCCATAGACTTCCTGCTCAAGGCATCCGCAACAACATTAGCTTTACCCGGATGATACTGAATGGAACAATCATAGTCTTTTAACAACTCTAGCCATCTTTTCTGCCTCAGATTAAGCTCATTTTGACTCTGAATATACTTGAGGCTCTTGTGATCGGTGAAAATCTCAAACCTTTCACCGTACAAGTAATGCCACCATATCTTCAGAGCAAAAATTATTGCAGCCATTTCCAAGTCATCAGTGGGATAATTTTACTCATAAGGCTTCAATTGCCTGGAGGCATAAGCAATTATTTTCTCTCTCTGCATCAACACACAACCCAAACCCACTCTGGAAGCATCATAGTATACTGCAAATCCTTCTGATCCCGCTGGCAAGGCAAGAAAATGAGCAGTAGTCAATCGGCGCTTAAGTTCCTGAAAACTCTTCTCACAATCATCAGACCACTCAAACTTCACATTCTTCTGAGTTAGCCGCGTTAATAGAGCAACTAATCTGGAGAAATTCTCCACGAACCTTCTATAATACCCTGCTAATCCCAAGAAACTATGAATCTCTATTACGTTCTTTGGTCGATGCCAATTCTGAATAGCTTCATTCTTCTGAGAATCTACTCCAATCCCTTCTTTGGACACCACATGCCCCAAAAATACCACATTATTTAACCAAAACTCACTTTTCGAGAACTTGGCGTATAACTTTTGTTCCCTCAGTGTCTGCAGCACCTGATGCAAATGCTCTGCATGATCTTGTTCACTACGTGAATAGACCATAATATCGTCAATAAAGACTATCACGAACCGGTCTAGAAAAGGTCTAAACACCCTGTTCATCAAATCCATAAACGCTGCAGGAGCATTGGTCAGACCAAAAGACATTACTAAAAACTCGTAATGCTCATATCTGGTTCGAAAAGCAGTCTTTGGAACATCACTCTTTCTAATCTTCAACTGATGATATCCCGAACGCAGGTCAATTTTTGAAAAACACTCTCTGTAACTGATCAAATAGATCATCAATCTTTGGCAGTAGATATTTATTCTTGATCGTCACCTTATTCAACTGCCGATAATCTATACACAATCTCAGCGTCCTATCATTCTTTCTCACAAATAACACCGGAGCACCCCAATGAGACACACTGGGGCGAATAAAGCCCTTGTCCAACAAGTCTTGCCACTGCGCCTTTAACTCTCTGAGTTCTGCGGGAGCCATTCTGTATGGAGGAATCGATATAGGTTGCGTCTCGGGTATGACATTTATACAAAACTAAATCTCTCTATCCCGTGGTAATCCAGGCAACTCATTTGGAAATACATAAGGATACTCATTCACCACTGGAATTTGTTCAAGGTCCTTACTCCCTGCTCTGATATCCGTCACATAAGCCAAATAACTCATATTCTTCTTCTGAAGTAACTTAAATGCCTGCATAGCTGATATCAAATTATGAGGCACCACCGTCCTATCTCCCTGATAAACCTTTACCGATCTACCAGGAATTTGTAGTGTAACGGTCTTCTCTATACAATCAAGTACCACATGGTGCTTAGCTAGCCAATCCATCCCCAAAATAACGTCGAAGGTCAAAATACCCAACACAACTAAATCGGCATAAGAAAGATATTTGTCGATGTCTATGGAACACTGGCTCACTGTAGGCACTGCATTTTTACACATAAGTCCCTATGATGAGTCTCATTTTGGAGACACTACCTTTTAAGTCACAAAGGTCACGGGAAACGGACATCGGAAGGGGAAATTCAGAATAAACAAGGTTCACTGTTTTCGTTAGTGCTGCGTTCGTGTTTACGTTCGAACGTCAAACAGATTGCGGGCGTTCGTGCCGCGTTCGAGGAAGCGTTCGAACGGTGTCGGTAATTCTGGTTTTGCTGCTAGCCTCACATCCAGCCCAATTAGCCTCCCAAAGCCCATAAAACACATCCCAATTTAAATAAATAAATATTAATTAAAACATTAACTAAATAAGATAATAATTAAATTAATTAAATAATTAAATAAAACATATACCAAACATAAAATAAACAATTACCAACTTAAACTAAAATCATGCCTAAATTAAACAAATCACATACTAAATCAAAATATAATCATGCCTAATTAAAATCAATCAACCAATTATATTCCCAATCTAATAAGATTATTCCCAAACTTAAAATATTGTATTCCTAAACCAAGCCAATCAAATATTCAACCTTCCCTATCTAGCCAAGATTTGTCCCCCCTCAATCTTTGACTTCCCTTAACCAAACCAAATCAAATCTCTTGCTTCCCTTATCCAAAACCAAATCAAATCCCTTTCCTTGTCAAACCTAACCCTTTGCCTATAAAAAGAACCCTTCACCAACCTTCTCAACCCTAGCTAGCTAGCCCCTAACTCATACACAACACACATAAAAATTACAGGAGGAACACACCCAAAAACAGTAAGCAAAAGATAAAGAGGAAACGGCAGCGAAACCATAAGGAAACAGTAGCAAAAGACGGAGAACGACGACTCAAAACAGTAAGACAACGAACGAGAACAGTGAACCAGTGAACCGGGAGAGTTACGGACCATCCACCCTTCCGACGATCGTGAACTGTACATCCGAGAGGTGATTTAAAAGGTTAGACCTGAGGGCACTTTTTCATTAGTTTATATTCGTTTTTTTTATTATTATTATTGAATTCTATTCGCATGAGAGTCCTTTATGGATGCATGTTGTGGCTTGAATGAAATGGAAGAGTGTCGTCTCTTGGGGTATATAGGATGGAAACCCAGACGTAAATTCCGTAGCCGAATCCGAATGGACGGTAGTGCGGTCTGTACATGGGACACAACTCCACGTACCACTTGAGTAAACGGCACCTTCTCTTGTGTGGCGTTGCTTTGGTTTATTTATTTCTTGTCATTTAAATTCTGTATATTGCTTATTCCCGTATGATATGATCGAGTGCATGGGCTTAGTAAGTGCGATGAAAGGTTCTCTAATTGGAGGGGTTAAAATCCTTCACCAAGACGCTTTGCCGCACCGATTGATGTGTGTTCGATTGAATGCGAGATACGTTCAATCGAGCATACCTAGTTCGATATGATTGTCTTTATTTTCGTATGCATGATTCAACCGAGCGCATGGGTTTAGTAAGTGCGATGTGAGATCCCCTATGGGGAGGGGCTAAAGCCCTTTACCACGATGCTTTGCCGCGCCGGTTGATGTGTGTTCGGTTGGATGCAAGACACGTTCAATCGGACATACTTAGAATAGTATGATTGTCTTTATGTTTGTATGCATAATGTGATGTGACGCGCATGGGCTTAGTATGTTGGTCTAAAGGTCCTCTCTTTGAGAGATCAAGAGCCCCCAAAAGGCCAGCTTTACGGCAGTACTTCGCCGCGCCCCTTTATTTTGTTGTTTATGTATTGCGTACCATTTCATGCATCAGGTCTGTTCCCGTTCGAACGCGTTTACGAACGCAACTCGAACGCGCATGCATTTTTGCCTTATCATGCATCAGGTCTCATTTCCGTTCGAACGCGTTTACGAACGCCATACGAACGTGAGCATTCTGTTTCATTTCCGTTCGAACGCGTTATCAAACGCCATACGAACGCGAGCATTCTGTTTCATTTCCGTTCGAACGCGTTATCAAACGCCATACGAACGCGAACCTTCTGTTTACCGTTCGAACGCGTTTACGAACGCTACACGAACGCGCACACACTGAACTGAGTCTGTCTTATCATATTCATGCATAATTGCCTCTTGGTTGATCTTTCTTGTGTTATATAGCCAACCGTATTATTTCTATTCCTGCATTTATCCATTCTATGTGTTTTTGGGATTGTATTCAAGCATGATTAGGCTGTTAGCATGTTATTTGGTTAATAGGTTCATGAGATAGTACTCAAGCTTGATTACGTTGTTCTTAGTTTTCCATATCATAGGATTGAAATATGTTCATGAGATTGTCATGTGATGTTGCATGTTGTGATGAATTTGTTGATGTATGCATATGAATTTAGAAGCATGATATTTTTGGAAATAAATATTATTTAAGCCGGGTTAAATTATTACATAAATCCTTTTATTACAAGTGACATAAGTAAGGGACCATTCCGAACCCAACGGTTTGAGGTCTTCCCTTGCGAGGGGTGAGTGCGGCCTTAAATCTTTGTCCCGGTTCACACCGGGTGGCGACTCAATGTTATTTAGTACTTCCCAACTAGGCCGCGAGCCTAGGAACGGCGTCGCCCAGATTTCCTGTGTTCCTACAGTCTGGCGACTCCACTGGGGATAGAGAATTGGCCCCGAAATATTGACTTGTGATGTTTGGATTTATGTTTTAATTGACCGTGTCTATAGTGGATAAAGTGAGGGTTTAATCAAAGGCATTTTTAGGCTAGGTAATGGTTTGGTGTCTCCCTTCATTCACTACCTTTCTAGAAGGAAAAGCTGTGAAGGCACCTAGATAGCCATCTACTCGTAGCCTATTGTGATGGACTAATTTGTATGACTCGTTGTTTATTCCTGACAACAAGCGATAAGAGCCTAAGAGGCTTGGGTATTTAAGTGAGCCTCGCTCCACCTTCCCTCTGGGGGATCTACAACGGGAAATCCATTTGACAGTCCGTCTTATACCATAGCTCATTGGCACGTACCTTAGTGTATAAAAAAGGGTGCGCTCACTTGGTTGCTCGAACCCTTGAGTGGGGAGACCTAGTTGTGGGCCATCCTTCGCCGGTGAGAGCCTTTGTCTATACTCTTACTAACCCACCCATAGACCGGGTTGGCTAAAGTAACAATTATTTCCTTGATATGTGCTTGTGGACCATCCTCATTTGGATGCAGTTGGACTATTGTCAGAAATGCGGGCTTGCTGGGCCATTTAAACTGGAGCAAGTTCGCACCTTATGACTATTAGGCCAAAAGCTTCTGAAATGTTGATGGGCCACTTTGTAAAAATTATTATGTCATGTTTGCATCATCTTTCTTTTATGCTTGTGTTTGGGAACATCGTTGTTTGGATCCATTTATACCATTTATCATGGGATATGGGCTTGTTGGACCATTTAAACTGGGACAAGACCACATCTTATGACAATTGGGCCAAAAGGCTTCTAAATAACAATGGGCCATTTTATGATTGTGTTCGGAATATTATCATTTGGATTTAGTTGGGCTCTTTGCCATAAGACATGAACTTGTTGGGCCATTTAAACTGGGACGGATTCCCTCTTATGACAGTTGTCCCAAAAGCTTCTAAAATGATAATAGGCCGATTTGTTTGAGAATTTTATTTGATTTAATATATGTTATATACTTCTTATGCACATCATGCATACATACATCATGTTAACCCTTGTGTTCTGAAAGCCATCATAGATTCCCGTTGGGTTAGGGAAAAGGGAAGACTCACCAAAATACTGAGAACAGACATGAGTGAATCAGATATTGAGGTATCCCGTATGGATCAGTTGGAAAACAGTCTCGCCAAGGTCACCGAACAGTTGCAAGCCATGACCACTGCCATGGCAAATATGGCTGTACCCCGTGCTGGGGGAAATTCTGAGAATGTGAGGCATGATGAGCCTCCGAATGGGTTGGGGGATGATATCCCCACTTCTGATGATGACATAGCAGAGTATGCAACAGGCAAAGTGATTGGGTCTCAGGCATAATTTCAGAAGCTTCGGGATCAGGTTGAAACAGTTACCCGCAAAATGAGGGGTAAACATGAAGAGTTGTTAGATTATGAGGCAATGACCTTCGGAGAACAGCTGCCAGCTCAGTTTAAAATGCCCGACATGGCCAAGTTTAATGGGAACGGAGACCCGAGGGTCCATCTGCAGCAATATGTCTCAGTCATGAGTTCAATGGGCCTATCACAGCGCCAAGTCCAAAAGATGTTTGGGATGTCACTCGAGGGGGCACCTGTGGTTTGGTATCATAGCCTTGAGAAGAAGGTTAAGGAAGATTGGAAGGAACTAGCTGATGCTTTTCTGAAGCAGTATGTTACAGACTTGGAAATTGACTTGTCACTCCGTGATTTGGAGAACACTAAGCAGAAGCCGGAAGAAAGCTTCAAGGAGTATGTGGATCGTTAGAGAAGCCAGCTTTTGAAAATGCAGACTCGGCCCTCAGAGAAGGACCAAATCAAAATGATCATCAAGGGCACCAAGTCCTCTATTTATAGTAAGCTGAGGAGGATGACTTCAATGATTTCTGATTTTCGACAGTTGAGGGAAACTGTCATGGATATTGAGGAAGAAGAGGCTGAAAACAGAAAGTCCTATGGCCAGAATAGGCGGACTCTTGGGGGGGTATTCTGAGACTAAGCCCGCTACTGTCGAGGTTGCTGCCATCAGGAACCGGCAATTCTCCGACCTTGGTAGACCTTTGTCGAAGGTATTTGAAAAGTTACAGGGACAAGGAATCTTGAAACCCTTAGAAGGCAAGCCACTTCCGCACCCCCCACCACCACACATAAATGTGAACCTTTATTGTCACTTCCACTAGCTACATGGCCATGACACCGACAACTGCACCCGCCTCAGGCATGAAATTCAAGATCTCATAGATTCCCATAAAATACCCAACCCATGAAAAGAAGCCCTCAACCACCAAGCTTCTTACATGGATGACAGTGAAGAACCATAGGCCGAGGAAGAAGGCAGTGCTGCGGATGATGGAGATGTTCCTCCTAGTCTATTTGATCCAGTTTTTTTAATGACATTGATTTTGTTACTTGTTCGAACTCTTTTTCTCAACAATAATAAAGACGTTCATTTCGCTGAAACTCTTCTGCAATATGAGTATATTTGAGAAAAGTATTCAACCTTGGTACTATGGAATCCAGTGATGAACACGGGGAACCTTCGCAATAAGCAAACAGAAAAGATAAGATAGACATTCAGAAATTGGGAAATAGAGGCAGTGAAACTATCAGACTTGGAAGGGAATTAGTTCACCGAGCCGATCAACATAGACAGATTGAAGCAGTGGTTTGCCTGAGAAAAAAAAGACTAAGCAGTCACCAAGAGGATTGATGGAAGACCTAACCCGACGGGATAGGAACATGCATGCATGCATACACGTAACATATTCGCATCCTTTTTGTGTTTGTTCTGTTTTGTAATAACAGGTTTCAAAGGAGAAAAAGAGAAAGCGTCAAATACCAGCCAACCAGAAGCAGTAACAGTACAATATCAGCAGTTTTCGAGAATGAATCGCAGAGGGTTGAGGCCCGAATCAGTATCAGTTTTGGGGATAAGTCCCAGGGTCAAGGCCCACATCACTATCTGTTTTGGGGATGAGTCCCAGGGCCGAGGCCCACACCAGTATCAGTTTGGGATGAATCCCGAGGGCCGAGGCCTACATCAGTATCAGTGGGATGAATCCCGAGGGTCGAGGCCCACATCAGCGTCAGTCGAGGGTCGAGGCCCACATCAGCATCAGTCTGGGGGGCGAGGCCCATGTCAGTAGCAGTTGGGGCCGAGGCCCACTTCAGCAATCAGTTTTGGGGATGAGTCACAGGGTCGAGGCCCACATCAAACACAGTTTGGGATGAATCCCGAGGGTCGAGGCCCACATCAGCATCAATCTGGGGGCGAGGCCCATGTCAGTAGCAGTTGGGGCCGAGGCCCACTTCAACATCAGTTTTGGGGATGAGTCCCAGGGTCGAGGCCCACATCAAACACAGTTTGGGAATGAGTCCCAGGGTCGAGGCCCACATTACATCAGTATCAGCATTGCCGGGTATGGCATTCTGGGGGCGAGGCCCATATTACATCAGATCAGTTCTGCCGAGAATGGCACTCCGAGAATGGAGATATAGTCCGGGAATGGGCAGTTTAAGAATGAACAAGTCGGAAATGACACTCCGAGAATGGAGATATAGTCCGGGAATGGACAGTTCAAGAATGAACAAGTCGGAAATGACACTCCGAGAATGGAGATATAGTCCGGGAATGGACAGTTCAAGAATGAACAAGCCGAGAATGGCAATCCAAGAATGGAGCAGAGTTCAAGAATGAACAAGTCGGAAATGACACTCCGAGAACGGATATATGGTCCGGGAATGGAAATACAGTTCAGGAATGAACAAGCCGGGAATGGCACTCCAAGAAATGGAAGCACGGTTCGGGAATGAACCACCTCACAATAACGGTTTGGGAATGGACCACCTTACAGTAACAGTTCGGGAATGAACACCTTACTGTAAAAGTTCGAGAATGGACACCTCACAGTAACGGTTCGGGAATGGACCACCTCACGATAAACAGTTCGGGAATGAACACCTCACAGTAACAGTTCGGGAATGAACACCTTACAGTAAAAGTTCGAGAATGGACACCTCACAGTAACGGTTCGGGAATGGACCACCTCACGATAAACAGTTCGGGAATGAACACCTCACAGTAACAGTTCAGGAATGGACATCTCACAGTAACAGTTCGGGAATGAACACCTCACAGTAACAGTTCGGGAATGGACATCTCACAGTTACGGTTCGGGAATGGACCACCTCACAGTAACGGTTCGGGAATGAACCACCTTACAGTAACGGTTCGGGAATGACCACCTTACGGCAACGGTTCGGGAATGGACCACATCACAACACGGTTCGGGAATGAACCAGGGGTCGCAGCACCTCACCACCCAAATCAACTCAACACATGGTAAGTCAAGTGGCAGCTGGCGAGCCAGGTAAGTAGAAATGCATTGCATAACTTTGATAGGATTGTCACTGTTGCACATTACACAAGTCCCATCAAAGTGGGGGCGACTGTAGGCACTGCATTTTTACACATAAGTCCCTATGATGAGTCTCATTTTGGAGACACTACCTTTTAAGTCACGGAGGTCACGGGAAACAGACATCGGAAGGGGAAATTCAGAATAAACAAGGTTCACTGTTTTCGTTAGTGCTGCGTTCGTGTTTTAGTTCGAACGTCAAACAGATTGCGGGCGTTCGTGCCGCGTTCGAGGAAGCGTTCGAACGGTGTCGGTAATTCTGGTTTTGCTGCTAGCCTCACATCCAGCCCAATTAGCCTCCCAAAGCCCATAAAACACATACCAATTTAAATAAATAAATATTAATTAAAACATTAACTAAATAAGATAATAATTAAATTAATTAAATAATTAAATAAAACATATACCAAACATAAAATAAACAATTACCAACTTAAACTAAAATCATGCCTAAATTAAACAAATCACATACTAAATCAAAATATAATCATGCCTAATTAAAATAAATCAACCAATTATATTCCCAATCTAATAAGATTATTCCCAAACTTAAAATATTGTATTCCTAAACCAAGCCAATCAAATATTCAACCTTCCCTATCTAGCCAAGATTTGTCCCCCCTCAATCTTTGACTTCCCTTAACCAAACCAAATCAAATCTCTTGCTTCCCTTATCCAACACCAAATCAAATCCCTTTCCTTGTCAAACCTAACCCTTTGCCTATAAAAAGAACCCTTCACCAACCTTCTCAACCCTAGCTAGCTAGCCCCTAACTCATACACAACACACATAAAAATTACAGGAGGAACACACCCAAAAACAGTAAGCAAAAGATAAAGAGGAAACGGCAGCGAAACCACAAGGAAACAGTAGCAAAAGACGGAGAACGACGACTCAAAACAGTAAGACAACGAACGAGAACAGTGAACCAGTGAACCGGGAGAGTTACGGAGCATCCACCCTTCCGACGATCGTGAACCGTACATCCGAGAGGTGATTTAAAAGGTTAGACCTGAGGGCACTTTTTCATTAGTTTATATTCGTTTTTTTTTATTATTATTATTGAATTATATTCGCATGAGAGTCGTTTATGGATGCTTGTTATGGCTTGAATGAAATGGAAGAGTGTCGTCTCTTGGGGTATATAGGATGGAAACCCAGACGTAAATTCCGTAGCCGAATTCGAATGGACGGTAGTGCGGTCTGTACATGGGACACAACTCCACGTACCACTTGAGTAAACGGCACCTTCTCTTGTGTGGCGTTGCTTTGGTTTATTTATTTCTTGTCATTTAAATTCTGTATGTTGCTTATTCCGGTATGATATGATCGAGTGCATGGGCTTAGTAAGTGCGATGAAAGGTTCCCTAATTGAAGGGGTTAAAATCCTTCACCACGACGCTTTGCCGCACCGATTGATGTGTGTTTGGTTGAATGCGAGATACGTTCAATCGAGCATACCTAGTTCGATATGATTGTCTTTATTTTCGTATGCATGATTCAACCGAGCGCATGGGTTTAGTAAGTGCGATGTGAGATCCCCTATGGGGAGGGGCTAAAGCCCTTTACCACGATGCTTTGCCGCGCCGGTTGATGTGTGTTCGGTTGGATGCAAGACACATTCAATCGGACATACTTAGAATAATATGATTGTCTTTATGTTTGTATGCATGATGTGATGTGACGCGCATGGGCTTAGTATGTTGGTCTAAAGGTCATCTCTTTGAGAGATCAAGAGCCCCCAAAAGGCCACCTTTACGGCAGTACTTCGCCGCGCCCCTTTATTTTGTTGTTTATGTATTGCGTTCCATTTCATGCATCAGGTCTGTTCCCGTTCGAACGCGTTTACGAACGCAACTCGAACGCGCATGCATTTTTGCCTTATCATGCATCATGTCTCATTTCCGTTCAAACGCGTTTACGAATGCCATACGAACGTGAGCATTCTGTTTCATTTCCGTTCGAACGCGTTATCAAACGCCATACGAACGCGAGCATTCTGTTTCATTTCCGTTCGAACGCATTATCAAACGCCATACGAACGCGAACCTTCTGTTTACCGTTCGAACATGTTTACGAACGCTACACGAACGCGCACACACTGAACTGAGTCTGTCTTATCATATTCATGCATAATTGCCTCTTGGTTGATCTTTCTTGTGTTATATAGCCAACCGTATTATTTGTAATCCTGCATTTATCCATTCTATGTGTTTTTGGGATTGTATTCAAGCATGATTAGGCTGTTAGCATGTTATTTGGTTAATAGGTTCATGAGATAGTACTCAAGCATGATTATGTTGTTCTTAGTTTTCCATATCATAGGATTGAAATATGTTCATGAGATTGTCATGTGATGTTGCATGTTGTGATGATTTATTGATGTATGCATATGAATTTAGAAGCATGATATTTTTGGAAATAAATGTTATTTAAGCCGGGTTAAATTATTACATAAATCCTTTTATTACAAGTGACATAAGTAAGGGACCATTCCGAACCCAACGGTTTGAGGTCTTCCCTTGCGAGGGGTGAGTGCGGCCTTAAATCTTTGTCCCGGTTCACACCGGGTGGCGACTCCATGTTATTTAGTACTTCCCAACTAGGCCGCGAGCCTAGGAACGGCGTCGCCCAGATTTCCTGTGTTCCTACACTCACACCTTGTGTAACTTCTATGGGGTCTCCTACTGGTGTAGTTATAATGATAGGGGAGTCTAAAAACTCAATGTCCCTACCCATCTGAGTGACAAAACACGGTGTCAAAAAGGAGTGTGTAGCTCCTGAATCAAATAATACTCTTTCTTGCATGGAATCAATCAACAATGTACCTGTGACCACCGCATTGGATGCCTATGCCTCATGGGGGGTAAGAGTATACACCATGCCCTGAATTCTGCTGGATAAAGAATGACCCCGATCACCAACTGGCTGTCCCCTTCCACCCGCTGTATATCCTCTACTCATTGGCATTTGCTCTCCACCTCCTACATTTCTGTTAGGTTGTGGTTGAGGTGCAGATGGGGTGGCACTGATCTACTGGTACCAGACAGTCTCTCTTCAAATGATCAATCTGTCTGCATCGATAACAACCTTTACTCCCAGATCTACAAGTCTCTGTATGAGCTCGTCCACAAACAGAGCACTGAGTTATAGTTCGCCCAGGCTGGGCTACCGATGGGGAGGAAACTGCACAAAAGCAACACTCTGTCCCGGCCTACAGTCCTGACCCCATTAAACTGAACCCATATCTCTGCATGCCGCAGGCGGAATTGACATCTGCTCATGTCTACTAGGCCCACTCTACTGAGGCTTCACCTTCTCCTCTGATCTAGGTTTCTTTCAAGACGCCCCATCTACTTGTCTTTCTTTATCCCACGCTTCAAACTGCAAAGCAACATCTAGAACTTGTGTGTAGGTGGTGGCCTCTGTAAAATGAATGGAGCGAAATAAATAGTCCCAAAGCCTGTTTACAAACCTCTTCACCTCCATTTCTTCAGTACTAATCAGATGTGTGGCATAGAGAGATAACCGTGTGAACCATACGTCATATTCTCAAACTGTCATCTGCTCGCCCTGTACTAACTGCTCAAATTCATGGGCTCTGGCATCTCTGATACTCTGTGGCAAAAATCTAGATAAAAATGTCATACTGAACTCAGCCCATGTCAGAGGACGGACGTCTCATTGCCTACCATCCCAAAAAGATATAAACCATGTATTGGCGACATCTTTCAACTGAAAACTGACTAATTCCACTGCTCTATCCGAAGAACATCCCAAAGCTGTACATATTGTTGGAGTTTCTAGGTCCATAGGATCGAATAATAAACATGAAACAAGTGCGAATACAAATAGAGAAAGTTGCGGAATACTCACATCGATCGGTTGAGCGACGCGGAGGCAACGAAACTTCAAAAATATGCTCCTCACTGGTTCGGCAGTGGGCTGTGCGCAACTCACTGTTTTGGCCTTCGTTTGTCATCTTCGTCAAGCTCCAAGCTTCGTCGAACGATTCCCGGCTCATGGGTGAACTTCCATATCACCTTCGTATGTCTCGTAAGTGTGCTAGCACTTGTGATTTTGCCACAAAATCACACTCTTGGCTTCCATACTGCTCGGCATTTACAGCAAAACCATAAGGTTTTTTGGCCCTTTGGGCGTGAGCAAGAAGAAAGAAATGGGAGAGAGAGAGTTGTGTTTGGTTTCACAAATTTGTGTATTAAATACACACATTTGAATTTCAAATTCATTTCAAGTGAATATGGCTTTCAAAAAGCAAACAATTAAAGCTTTAATGGCACCAACCACACACATCAACTTGTCAATCCATCAATCAGTGAATAGTGACTGGCGTCAATCACTCAAAGTGAAAGACATCCATCACTTGATTGACGAATGATGTGACGCTAGAAGCGACTAGCGATTTGACGCACTCGAATTCGAAATGCGAATGCGCTCGCAAATAATCTCGGGCTCGGGTTCGCTAATTCTAAATTAACGAATTTTCCGTTGCGACGCAATTAAATCTAATTTAATTAAATAATCATACCAAGCATAATTACTATTCACATCGCTAACGAATTAATTCTAAATTAATTCGCTCGCCCGAATTAAAATCTAATTTTAATTCCGCGTCGAAATCCAATTTCGTTTAATATATCGAATATATTAATTAATCGATTAATTCCAAATTAATCGTTATCTCTCTTTAATTGATATTTTATCCCAGATAAAATATCTCCGTAATTAATCCCAGATTAATTTTCTCTCTCTTCTAATTAATCCCAGATTAATATAGAGTGCGAGTTATACGTCATCGGTGAATCTTTGGGAAGCGACCCATGAGATCCCCGGATATGTTGGCAGTCAAAGTAAGTACCAAGTACTACATTTTACCGATTTACAAGACAAGGTTGCCCTTTAGCAAAGCGCCATGCCTACCCAATTCTCCGGAAATATCCTTACAGGAATAAGGATCTATATCAATCGTAGTATACCGTAGTATTGCGTATTTCTGTCCAGCATCGGATGATCACATGCAAGGCCTGGGGCTGGTACAGTGTCTCCCCCGTACGATACATATATCGGATAACGAGCAACTAGTCTCTTTAGAATCGAATAATCATGACCAAGTCATATTATCCCGACGGTTGCAACCTTTATAGAGAACTAGTTATATATCCCTGCGCGATCATCAACTCCATATGACTGGAGTGAAACTTCCATATTGACATCACACCCAACACACTACGATTCTCGATATACTCAGAATTGGCGTACACAGGAACCGGTTAAAACCCTGGACGACCTCAACCAAAGTATATTGATTGTCGTATGCATTAGCGGTGCAAGTCTCATGTTAAGAACAAATACACCTACCCGGATTTCAGACTTCCATAGACACGTAGTCATACTACCAATGGAATTCCGAGGGGGTCTATCCAGAGCGAAGCTGTTTCCCGTACCATCGGTGAAACACAACCTCCTATTACACTTGCATGAGTATCCTATACCCAAACATATGAGAACTATACCGTTGTGCTCTCACAACACGCACAAGTGTAATACTAGTCTTTTACGTATTCATCGATGTCCAATCTCGATAATACTCTGACTAGGGATAATTAATGATTATGCCTTCATGGACTGATACTGTCTCATATCATTCTCAATCCAGGTACTAATCATAGGGACCTCTCATCATTTATATATCGAGGTGATCTAATCACAAATGATAAGAGTGCAATCTCTTTTGTCACATAGTTAATTTGTACAACAACACCGTGATCTGTACAAATAGTAACGCTATGGGTCATAATTGTCCAACAATCTCCCACTTGGCCTATAGCAAGTCACTCGAGTGTCTAACACCCGCACTATGTAAGGTTTGGCTCAATTGCTGAGAAAGGGCTTTCGTCAGCGGATTTTCATGATTATCGTCTGATGCGATTTATTCGATCATCACATCACCACGATGTATGATCCGAACGAATCAGATGAATATCAAGTATATATCTGGATCGTTGATGAGACCATTAATTCTTTAGCATGTACTGACGCCTAGCTCAGCTGCTAATAGAACTATTCCTAATCCAATTAATATTTATTATCGACCCAGAAGGCTTCTATTGTCGCTTCAGCTGCAGCAATAACCCGGATTTGTTGTTTATACGGTAACAGTATATTGCTTGTAAGATTTCCAGCTCACTGTACCGTTATTCAAACTGTATAGTACCGTTTGCGACTTTCAGTCGTCTTTATCGGTTTAGGAAACTTGCAGTAGTGATCCCAGTCACTTCAAGTTCTCATTCTCCTTAGTTTAAGACAACATCCTTAGATCTCTAAGATACTAACGGATGTTCTTAACTTCAATCCAGTGACTATCACTTAGATTGGCCTGTTTGTGAATCCATATGCTCAAAGCGTATGAGACACCAGGTCGCGTACATTTTTCAATGTACGATTCCACGGAGAGTTTTCGAAAGCCAAACTTTCACCGATAGTTATTATTATGGGAATATCATTTCCAAGAAATGACATATTATTATTATTTATAGGACAACCACTGTCAGTGCGCTCCCACTAACCCTCTTATATACACAAGAATCTTTTCGTTTTGAATTAAATCATAAACCATTATGATTACATCAAAACGATAATTCCAAGAATCTATGCTTGCTTCAATCCAAACATGGATCGAATAACCCGCAAACCTTGTTTGCTAGTTAATGTACGACAAAATCGACAGGATGTTGTAAACATCCTCCAAAAGGTTTCCTTTTCAGGAAAGCGATTTTCCCGTTTCCAGCTGCCATATTTCATAAATGAAACATGCAGCATTAGCAAGCATTATCCAAATGGATTCACCGTGGCAACAGGTAAAAGGTTGAATCGAAATCAACATAATGTTGATTGCGATACCTTTCCGCTAAAAGCCTAGCTTTATACGTTGGTACGTTGCCATCCATGTACGTCTTCCTTGAAGACTTATAAGTACCAATAGGCACAATGCCATATGGTACATCAACTAGTATCCAAACATAGTTGATATACATGGAATCCATTTCAGACTCATGACACTTTGTCATAATAGGGAGTCGATACCTTGTATCACTTCCTCATACGTAGTCAGTTGGTATACCTCAATAAGATTGACATCTTTATGAGGCGAGATCAGAAACCCATACCCCAGGTTGTTTTCTGACTCTCTCCGACTTACGTGGTTCTTGTGTATTTGAAGATTACTGGTATAGTTTCATCCTTGATGAACTATTTGTGTTCCATTAGGAATCGGTGCCTGGAATAGTATTACTCACATTTTCATCAAGTTTTACTATCCTCCCACTTACCACTGCATATCGGTATTCCTCTTAGGAAAACCTCATGGTGAGCAACAATCTAATTGTTCTCTTGTGAGATGTATAATTACAATACTTATGGTATCCCTATGATTAACTACAATTGGCACTTATCCAATTTGGGTTCTAGTTTGGTATCATCCAAACGTATGCCTAGCATACCCAAATTATCAGGAATGAGAAACCTGGTTTCTTTCCTGTTCATATCTAATATGATATCTGTCAAACAGATATTAATGGAACCTTATTCTAAATAAGTTATTGCATTGTTAATGCTTATCCGTTGAAGGAAATGATAGCTCAGAGCGACTCATGATTAACCTTTATCATGTCTAACACAATTCGGTCTATCGGTTCGGACACACCGTCAAATGACGTGTTCCGGGAGGAGTCCTCATTGAAAGAATATTATGCTCTTTCAAGTATGTTAGAAACTTATTACTTAAGTGTTTTCCATTACGGTCTTACCGTGACGGTATAATACTATAGCCGATCTGTATGTCTATTTCGTGTTGAAACATTAAAAGTTTCCGATTTGTGTTTCAAAAGAAACACATAACCATAACGAGATGCCAACATCGTATAGGTCACGAAATATTCATATCCACCTCTAGCCCAGCTAGACATGGGCCCACTTGCTTCACTATGAACTAGGGCTAACAGATAGTGGCATTTACATTTTTACCAAGCAAATGTGTCTTAGGCACTTTGCCTAATAAACTAGATTCGTAGACTTTATTTGATTGGAATCAAATTAGTCCGAGTACCCACTCTTCAAAAGTGTGGATATACGATTCTTGTTTTAATTGTGTCCCAGACAACAATGCCACAATTAGTTTCTTCTGATCAAATCAGTTCGAGCTATTTATTTGTCATAATATATGTTTGAGATTTATTTATATTCAAAATATAAATGTTGTTATTCACATCTAATGTGTATATCTCAATATCATCTTTATAAAATAAAAAACTTTAGTGTTCTAGAATATAAAGATTCACCCGCAGCGGGTTAAACATTGATATAGAGATAATGTATCTAGCCAAACTAGTTACATTATAACAGATTCCTAATTTAAGTACTAACCCGAAGGTAGTTCCTAAATTAGGTATCTACGGTTAAAACAACGACTTTCGTCCCATTTCCAATCCGTAGATTAATCTCTATTGAAGTCAGTATCTGTTCAAAACAGATTATGAACATCAATATAATATATATATATATAATATATATATATATATATATATATATATCACACTAAGTATCTAAAATCTAATTTTAATACTAGTAGTGAATATATTATGACAAACATATTTGAAGTTAGAGTCTTGCCTTGTCTTCAATTCCTTCATGTCTGCTTTGTCCAAACGGCAGTCACGTTTCCGCAATCCCATTTGCCACATTTAGCAGACATTTTGGGATATGTCCTTTATCTTCCCAGAAGATTATAATGATATTGCCTTTGCCCCTTTTCAACATTCCAGAAGCCTTTGGCCTAGCCTCGGCCTTCTAGAATATTGAAGTAAAGTGCGCCTTGCGCTACTTGCCTAATTGAAAAGTTTGACTTTATCTCCTTGAGAATAGTCATTAACCTCCAAGAGTTAACTTTCGCAATTTTAGTACTTCTAAAATCTAAACATAGATTTATGAAGATCCTTCAATTTCTTCATCATACTTTAAGGATCTAATCCTTAGTTCTGATTCAGAAATTAATGAGTCTACTTGACAATATATTGGATTAAGCAATTAAGTTGTCATCACATAAATCTTCTAAAGATTATGCTCTACTATTTGCTTAACTCCGAGCATTAGGTTTAATTTATTATTTTATCAAATAAAATAACTTATTATTTTCCAGGACCATCCTGAAAATTTATTCCCAATTTGAAAATTAAAGCATTTAATTACATTTTCCCTAGGATTATGAATTAAACGTCAATCTTTCAATTTTATCTTGATTTTAATAGTCCAACTATTTAATCAATTAATTAGGTACTATTAAATATAATGATTATTATAGTCCAACTATTTAATCAACTATAATAATTAAATCAAATATATTGATTATTATAATCCAATTATATAATCAAATATAAATGAATAGTTTGAATATATAGTCCAACTATTTATTAAAACAACAATTTAAATATTAGTCCAACTAACATTTAATGAATTTGACGACTGATATTTGTTTGAGCGCGTATGGCAAGTAATTGAACGAATATTGCAAATTCAATTCTTGCCTCCCACTATTTTTCGGCGAGCCTCTAACCCTCTGTCGAGTACTTGGGAAACCGTGTTTCCTAGTGGGCTAGGATCCCGTTAAATATCACACAATCTTGACTTTGGCCAACAAATTGTATGATAATTAACTAGGTAGATCTCTAAGATCAATTGGATCCAATCCAATTCCAAGATCCAGTAGGCAGACATCCAAGTCCTAAACATATATCTTATATATGCCAATACATCCAATGTATTACCTAACCTTTTTCCTCTGAATCAACTAAGCCTTGGCTTTGGCACAACAAACTTAGTGATCCTAGTCAAGCGCGACCCATTGATCATGGAAAGCTTCATAATCAATGTCGATGGACAAGAAGTGGTATTGACTTTGGCAAACAAACCACAACTTGGACAAGACACTGACATGTAACAAAGCTTTCGTGATTCAAACACATCTTCGACAGACAAAGGCCTTGACTTTGGCCAACAAACCAATGTCGTCTTAGATCTTGAGTAAGAATCAGTCAATGGAAGGAATGACGCTTAATATTTAGCGAGGGTTTTTCGCGTGCAAATTGGCAACCAATTTATTATCTTTGTTAAGGTCTCATCATCATACACCCTTAAACATGCATTCTAAACACATAATAAAGAGTATATGAAAAGTAATAATGATATGCGGATGGATACTTTACACATTGATCCTAGATCAAATCTCTCCATTTCTCTCTCCCGCTAGCACATGTATTACTTCTACCCGTTACACTACACTACTAAAGAAACCTCATTTACATTGAGGGAATAGGTGAGAAGATAATACAAAGAATAAGGAGGTGATAAGGCTGGACACGCAGGTCCAATTAATAAATCGAATTTATTACACAATTTCTAAAATTGTCCCACCCATCTAATATCCATCTGATATACATTATTCATGCATCGCAACCATGTATTCACACAAGCATGTTATCAATCAATCTAATCAAATTAATTAATCTGATAATTAGTGACCATCCAATGTTCAAACAACGATTTGATTTTGCTCGAGTCAAACTCATTTTTGCGAATAAGTACTCAAAGTACGAATTCTCGAATTAAATTAAACTACAACATTAAATCTAATTTAACATGCATTTAATTCTAATTGGCTTATTTAATTCCAAATTAAATAACACACTTTATTTAAACGAACCATTACGACTTAAATTCCAAAATTTGTCGCTACGGGTCTCAAAGCCCGATTAACGTCCAACGTCAATTTAATTAAAGTCCAATGGGCTTTTAATTAATTTCTTAAGGCGTGGACTTTTGGTCAACTGGGGTCAAACCGATAACCAAAGTCTAATCCGGGAATTACCCCATAAGCCTTTAAATAATTTTAGCCCATAAGGCCCAATTAAATTACAAAGGTCCATTAAGTCGCATTTGGGCTTTATGGAAGTGGTTTTGGGCCCAATTGGATCCAATCCAATTTGCCTTAACCCAACTTTGTACAACAAAGCCCATTAAGCCCATTTACAACATAACAAGCCCAATATCCAATTTAAGGCCCAATTTAATTAAACACAAAAATTCCAAATTTCATACTTTAATTAACCAAAGTGCATTAACATAATTAATCACCCAAAACAATATTTCCAAAACACAAATTAGGCTAATTAATCATGCTCAACTACATCAATTAGTGTCCAACACAAATTAACAAAAATCAAACCCATTACATGTTTCTAATGTCTCGGCCAAATTGGGGATTTTATGTCCGATTCGAATTCAATCCAATTAATTTCACAATCGACATTAAATCATATTCCCTAATGATCCTAACTCATCCAATGAATCAAAAAATCAAAATTCACCAAGAACACAAAGGGCATTATTTTCGGCCAAGCTAAAAAAAGTGGGGAAACTTGTTCCAAACAAGATTTCTTCAAATTGATCAAATCAATCCTCAATAAAAACACATTTAAACATACTCATTCATCCAATTTCACAAATCATGCTCAAACACATTTTTACCCAAATTTTAACCCTATGTCAAATTTCATGCTTTTACTCGCTCTGATACCATTGTTGGAGTTTCTAGGTCCATAGGATCGAATAATAAACATGAAACAAGTGCGAATACAAATCGAGAAAGTCACGGAATACTCACATCGATCGGTTGAGCGACACGGAGGCAATGAAACTTCAAAAATCTGCTCCTCACTGGTTCGGCAGTGGGTTGTGCGCAACTCATTGTTTTGGCCTTCGTTGGTCATCTTCGTCAAGCTCCAAGCTTCGTCGAACGATTCCCGGCTCATGGGTGAACTTCCCTATCACCTTCGCATGTCTCGTAAGTGTGCTAGCACTTGTGATTTTGCCACAAAATCACACTCTTGGCTTCCCTACTGCTCGGCATTTATAGCAAAACCAGAAGGTTTTTTGGCCCTTTGGGCGTGAGCAAGAAGAAAGAAATGGGAGAGAGAGAGTTGTGTTTGGTTTCACAAATTTGTGTATTAAATACACACATTTGAATTTCAAATTCATTTCAAGTGAATTTGGCTTTCAAAAAGCAAACCATTAAAGTTTTAATGGCACCAACCACACACATCAACTTGTCAATCCATCAATCAGTGAATAGTGACTGGCGTCAATCACTCAAAGTGAAAGACATTCATCATTTGATTGACGAATGATGTGACGCTAGAAGCGACTAGTGATTTGACGCTTGATTTGATTTGCCGCACTCGAATTCAAAATGCGAATGCGCTCGCAAATAATCTCGGGCTCGGGTTCGCTAATTCTAAATTAACGAATTTTCCGTTGCGACGCAATTAAATCTAATTTAATTAAATAATCATGCCAAGCATAATTACTATTCATGTCGCTAACGAATTAATTCTAAATTAATTCGCTCGCCCGAATTAAAATCTAATTTTAATTCCGCGTCAAAATCCAATTTCGTTTAATATATCGAATATATTAATTAATCGATTAATTCCAAATTAATCGTTATCTCTATTTAATTGATATTTTATCCCAGATAAAATATCTCTGCAATTAATCCCAGATTAATTTTCTCTCTCTTCTAATTAATCCCAGATTAATATAGAGTGCGAGTTATACGTCATCGGTGAATCTTTGGGAAGTGACCCATGAGATCCCCGGATATGTTGGCAGTCAAATCGGTCGTCGGACTATCCGAACACGTAAGTGCCAAGTACTACGTTTTACCGATTTACAAGACAAGGTTGCCCTTAGCAAAGCGCCATGCCTACCCAATTCTCCGGAAATATCCTTACAGGAATAAGGATCTATATCAATCGTAGTATACCGTAGTATTGCGTATTTCTGTCCAGCATCGGATGATCACATGCAAGGCCTGGGGCTGGTACAGTGTCTCCCCCGTACGATGCATATATCGGATAACGAGCAACTAGTCTCTTTAGAATCGAATAATCATGACCAAGTCATATTATCCCGACGGTTGCAACCTTTATAGAGAACCAGTTATGTATCCCTGCGCGATCATCAACTCTATATGACTGGAGTGACACTTCCATCTTGACATCACACCCAACACACTACGATTCTCGATATACCCAGAATTGGCGTACACAGGAACCGGTTAAAGCCCCGGACGACCTCAACCAAAGTATATTGATTGTCGTATGCATTAGCGGTGCAAGTCTCAGGTTAAAACCAAATACACCTACCCAGATTTCGGACTTCCATAGACACGTAGTCATACTACCAATGGAATTCCGAGGGGGTCTATCCAGAGCGAAGCTGTTTCCCGTACCATCGGTGAAACACAACCTCCTATTACACTTGCATGAGTATCCTATACTCAAACATATGAGAACTATACCGTTGTGCTCCCACAACACGCACAAGTGTAATACTAGTCTTTTAAGTATTCATCGATGTCCAATCTCGATAATACTCTGACTAGGGATATTTAATGATTCTGCCTTCATGGACTGATACTGTCTCATATCATTCTCAATCCAGGTACTAACCATAGAGACCTCTCATCATTTATATATCGAGGTGATCTAATCACAAATGATAAGAGTGCAATCTCCTTTGTCACATAATTAATTTGTACAACAACACCGTGATCTGTACAAATAGTAACGCTATGGGTCATAATTATCCAACACATATCTGATCTGACTCCTTAATAAAACCTTAAGGATATGGAGAGGTCTCTACCCCCGAGAACGTGGGAGGATGAAACTTCCGGAAGTCATGTAATGATACAAACAGCTCTTCTGGCTACATGACCTGAACCGTTTTTGGGGGTGGCTCATGAGGCATAACAGAAGTTCTAGCTCGGTATATAGTAGGGTCTGGTATATTTGGAAGAGGTATTGTTTGGTGATCCATGGGTACTCCCACTGGTGGTAGTAGAACATGAACGGTGGGTTCTGCAGCTCTCGGCCTTGGGCCTGGTGGCTGCGGTTGACGGGTAATCAACTGGGCTAAAGCTGCTACTGACTATTGTATTTGTTGTAAACCCACAACTACTAGGTCATTAGGCTGATCCACTGGCGCAACTCTACCTTCCCCCACAACACTCTTATGAACAGACTCCACTCTATGCTCCCTATCTGGCTCAGGGGGAGTATTGTTGATCACTGATCCAGATTTATGCCTTGGGGCGCTATACCACGCCTAGGTCTGCCCCTTACTCTGGTTCCTCCTTTGGGTGGCATGAATATCTAAGGAATTAAGAAAGAAAAGAAATGATCCATTACACGAAAGGGAATTTTAAGTAATTTAAAATGAGACATAACTCGATGAAAGGTTACTAGAGTAAACAGCCACTCATATATAGTAGTACCCCGGGTATACCACATATACAAGCCACTACTACTCCCTTACTGCAGTCACTGACTCCCTAGACCATGCTCTGATAACATCTTTGTATCATCCTCAATACGGGAATGTTATCGGCAGGCAACAGATCCATCTGTCACCTAAGCCTCTAACTCATGAACTATAACACTTGCTTTTATCTATATGTTATGCAATATCCGTTAAATCACACATGCAATCTTGTATGCTTGAATCAACTTGAATCCAAGATCATAAATGAAAACTCATGCATATATACATGGACTAAAGTAAATACAATATGTCAACAACATCACTCATGTCAATAATACAACAAAATGACTCAACAAAAGACTACATTCTAGGTGAATATAGCTCTGGAATGATGGACCCGATGACTAGTGACTGCAATGTAACACTTGTCCTCGAATTGGGTCTCCAAAACGGCACATAGCTCACAAAAATGAGTGTCCTGCAAAAGAACTGGAAAGTGGTGGGGTGAGTCCAGAGGATCTCAGTGAGTGGAGCTACAAAAAAATAATAAACTGAATCAGAACATCATATGAAATCATTTATACTTAAAACTTTTCTGAAAACTTTCTAAAAAGGTAACTCTGGTGCTGTAGAAAAAATGGACGCATGGGGGCGTTACGTATCGCCGTCCCCACATACACCTAACTATAACTAGAACTGGGGGTGCAGATCTCTGCTACCCACCAAACTCTGAAACTAGGATTTCGGGGCATCTATCATTCCTAGTCCTGAACTAGAATCTGAGGGCGTTACGTATTACCGTCCCCCCAATCCTCTACATGTGCACACATTCTCTATCCGTAAATTCCATATATGTACAAGTTACATACTGAGGTTGGTTTTTACCTCATGCCTCGTAAATATAAAAATATTGTCGATAAACTTTTAAAGCTTTTAAATCAAATGTTATTTAACATGTAACTGAAAATTTAACAAGGCTAACGCCCTAAAACCTTTAAAATAAATCTTGAAATAGATTTTAATCTGGAATAGATAATTGCAAAATCAACTTGCGAAACGAAAAATAAATCTCCACTCACAAATTTGAAGTCCAGCTAAATTCCCTTCACGTCGCTGAAGGCGAGTGCGGCTCATGTCGAGTATCTATAAAGAATATACGGAATTAGAATCAGCAGTTAAAAAATACGATTCATAATCACATAAATTTCTTAACCCTTTCGGTTTACCCCATTAAAACCTTTTTATTCCTCAAATGGATTATAAAACAATATCCAAACTTGGTTACATGTTACACTCCCTAAAGAGGATTCTGATTTTTGCTCGTCGCGTCGCAACGCGCTAACGCTGAGTTCTTATTCTTCTCTGTCTCACTGCGCTTCGCGACGTATCGTCATTTTCTAGGGGCAGAATCTATTTCACCATGATCAGCCCCCAAAATCCAAACCCACACAATCCAAATCAAATTCTACTTCTACAACACATCAACAAGAAAATATATCATCTAATTCATCATTATAACACACTCCTAACACCTAAATACCACAATCCCATCATTCTTACAAAATCCACAAACTTGGATAACAAATCTAAAATCACCCAAACACCCATTACTTCAACACAAATCATCCAAACTTCATCCCCATCAACTCAATAATATACTCCAATCATCTACTTACCAAAATTTAAATTATTAAAATTTGGGTCAAGAACACTTTACCTTAGTTCAATCTCTTTCTTCCTTAGCAAAGCACCAAGAACCTCTTTTACCCGCTTTCTTGACTTAGCTCAAATGGATTATCTTGTTTGACTTCAAATTATTTGACAAAGGAAATTGAGAGCCCCCCCCCCCCATTTTTCTCACGTCCAGGAGCTAAAGAAAGAAGAAAATGCTTTTCTTTTTTCATTTCCTTAATGTTTTACTTTTTATTTCTATTTCCTATTAAAAATTCTTGAAAGGTGTAGGGATTTCCATCATTGGGCCTTGGGCCTATTCCTCCATTCTTTCTTTTATTTGATTAATTATGGGCTCACTTCTTATTCTTTCTAATTCTTTAATATTAGGCCCAAAACATGACAATGGAAATTTGAGCTTGACTCAAATAAATATTCATTATTCCTAATTTGTTCGGAAACTACTTACTGGCCCGAGAAAGAAAAATTCCAAAGCGTAAGCTAAACAATTGGGGTCGTTACAAGAAAACTATCTAGTCAACTATCATCTCCCCCTAACCAAATTAAGACACTGTCCTCAATGTCTGAATAAAAATAAGTAGAGTCTAGATGACATCACATGGTTAGTGTGGAAAAGACAGTTGAATTAACAACACTACTATTTAAAAAATTTACAGATAAAGATTCAAGTCCACTTTACGCTTCTTGCCACGATCGTAATTGACCAATTCAACTAGGAAAGAATTGGGATGATTCTTGGTTCATAAGCTAGCAGTTGGTCAATTAATTTATAAGTTTTTCTTACAGTAAGAACAATAACTTTTACCGGTTTTGAAATGAACCCAAGTCTTTTAGCATCATCAAGAAATACTAAAAGAAAATCGAAAAAATTATTTTCATTAAGTAGTCCAATGAGTTTTTGGTGAATGTTCAAATTTTCCCATGACGCAACAATGAATATTTCTTCCAACATGCACAGCCCACCTGGTAAAGTAATAAAAGCGTCAGCATGATTAATCATTTTAGTAAGTCTTTCAGACATAACTGAGACAATGTATTATTCTCCATTTGATTTTTGATGGGGTTTCCGTCTGCCAAATTTTTTGGGATGATTCCTAAAACTTGACTGCCTTTTTTCTTGGACAGCCTTTGAAACACATCTCATCAATCCAAGATTGCCACCGCCATATATTAAGTGCATGTTTCTTTTCGCTATAACTCTACCCAATTCTTTTGCGGCCTCAACAAATTATTATTTAGTTCTAGAGCTAGATCCATAAAATATATTAGTGACTCGTCGTTATTGATTCCTTTCGGTAGATTGGCCCATCATTTGAATTGCATTGCATTATTAAATGCAATGCAATTATCAAAGTATGAGGTGTTGAGCACCTCTTTCTATAAATAAAGGTGCTAAACACCTTAGAATTTAGCCAATTCTGCATGCTTTCTCTTTAATTTCGTGGAGACCAGCTCTTATGTGTTTTATTTTTCAAGCTTTGATGTAATTTCTTTTTCTTTCAGTAGTAAAATTATGTGTGTTTTTATTCAAAACACGAGTAGCTAATTTCATTATGTTGAGGTAAATGGTGAAACTCCTAATATGATAATATAAATTAATCTTACTTATATTATAATATATGAATTATAATATGAAGATTAATATTTAATCTTCTCTTATATTTGTGGGTGTCTTGATTCGCTGTTAACAATCACATCTTGGTTGACACAGTTAATACTTTACCTCATATTACATGGGAGAGTAATTTAAATATGGATTAATTATTGACAAATTTTGTTACTGCCTTTATTGATGGTTTTATATAATTTGGCATAATTGAGTACTTATCTGGACTTGTTATAAACAAATGTTGTTACCACTTATATGGTTGCTTTTATATGTTTTGACATAATTAATTCTTGAAGTAAATTACCTAGGTAATAATGACGATTTATATACTAATATAACTCTTTATTTAAAATATTAAGAGTGGATCTCCTAGCCCCAGTATTCTATTTTATTGTTGCAGTCCAATATAAAATTATCAATCACTTCAAACAAATCAGTTTTTTTCCTCGAATTGTTATTTTATTTTACTAAATCTATTCCATGTGGATCGACCCCAAACTTACCAAATTATTTAATTACTTCGACATTTTTATACTTGGGAGTAAATAATCAATTTGTGAGTGTGTTAAGTTTTTGGGGTCGTTGCCGAAGAATATAATATAATAAATAAAATAATAATTTAACATCCTTGTATTTTTTCTTTTCTTTTTATTTTTTATTTTGTATTTTCTGCATCCCATTTTTTCTTCTTTATATTTGTGTAGATCCGAAATATCTTAATTGATCCTAAATGAATTCTGAACCCAGACATCCCACATACAGACAAATCCTTTACTTGATTTTTCAAGGTTACTTGAGACAGAAAATTCAATTAAAATGGAGCTTACGTTTTGCCAAAGAATTTCTTGAACCATCCTCATCTAGAGATTCTTCCATAATTTTTGTGAGAACCTAATTCGAGATATTGAGACAGCTGAACGAGAAACTCAATTGAGATCTGAATTGATAAGAATTAGATGACGTTTTTAAGATCTAATCACAACATTTGTGTTTTTTCTTTTGTCATTTATTTTTATTTTTTTCACTTGTTTGTTATTATTATTTGTTTTGTAAGTATTGCATTTGCATATTTAAATTTTTGCATATAATCTACTTTTAGGTTGCATATTTGTCTCAATCATCTATCGGTAGATTAAATAGAGAGTCTCCATCACCTTCACCGTCAGTTAAAATAGCCGATAACCAAAATGAAAACCTACGTGGCCAATATGAAATAATTGATCAGGTAGAACATGAGTTTCAATATGGCGATCTTAATCATCCTATTATACTCAGAGAATTCATGAATCCCACTTGGAAATGATCACCAACTTGCATTGATTTCTTCCTAGATGCATCATGTTTCAATTTTAAACCGAATGTCATCCAACTTTTACCCACATTCCACTGTTTAGAATCAGAAAAACCTTACAAAACTTAAGGGAATTCGAAGAGGTATGTAATACTTGCACTGACCAAAATTACAGCATGAATATAATTATACTCAAGTTTTTTCCTTTCTCTTTTAAGGATAAAGCTAAAATTTGACTACAAAACTTTAGGTCATGATCCATCAGAATATGTGATGATTTGCAAAAGCAATTTCTAAAAAAATCATCCCCCCACAGGAGAAACTCCTTCAAAAGGAGAATCACAACTTTCACACAAGAGTAGGGGAAATACTTTACCAATATTGAGAAAGATTTAAAGAAATGTTAAATATTTATCCATATCACGAATTTGAAATATGGAGGCTGATTTCCTACTTTTATGAGAGTTTAACACTACAAATTAGACAAGTTGTGGAAATGATATGTAATGATGAATTTATGGACAAAAGTCTCGAATATGCATTAGATTACCTAGAACACATAGCAGAGAATGCACAACACTGGGACACGGTTGGCACTTATGAGTCGTCTGTAAAGCCACAATCATCTGGTAGAGGTATGTTTAACCTTAGAGAATACCATGACCTTTCTACTAAATATTCATCTCTAGTTAAAAAAGTTGAGGCATTAGAAATGAGGAAGACTGGTCATTTCAATTCAATTCAAGAAGTCATATGTCATATATGTAACTCAAATGAACAAGTCACACAAGTTTGCTCAACCTTGTCTGCCTGTAAGACTGTCTTCATGACAAAGTCAGTTCCATAAACACCTTCAAGAGATCAAATCCAAACCCATACTCCCAAACCTATAATTTTGGTTGGAGAAACCATCTAAACTTCAATTTGAGTGATGATAACCAAGCACAATCATCTCAACAACCTCCTCAAGTACACCGAAATTGCAAAAATTCTCAAAATTATGCACCATACGTCCCACCGGTTAGGAAAACCCTTGAGGATATATTGCATGCATTCATTGAGAAACAGAAAGCCATCAATAACCAAAATGTGCAAACATTGAGTGATATGAAAGATATTTTTGCTAAAATCACATCTGCATTGGCCATTCATGAGAAATGAAAGTTTCCCGCACAACCACAACCAAACCCGAAGAGTCATCAAAATCCTCACGATGGTAGTTCTGGTAGTCAACACATAGAGCAATTCAAATATGTTATTACTCTTTGCAGTGGTAAGATCATCCAAAGACCAATTCTTGAACCTCGTAAAGTTGAAAATGACTCAGCTTTATAGGGTAAAAAATGGGTTGTAAACCAATACCTATCATTGATGATAATGATTTTTCACATGCCTCTCCATTTCCTTAAGTATTGAAAATAAAGAAATTGAATCATTCTAAAAAATACATGAAATATGTTAGGGCAGATGTGGAACCCCTAGGATCGGATCGGTACCCCGCATAGCGGAAGTGGGTCCAACCCAAGGATACCAGGAATAAGTATATTTTAAAATATTTTAATTAAAACTATATTGTGATACGAGTCCGTAGAAAAAAAAGGACCAAATTAGAGTCCGGAAACTACGGAACGAAGAAAATAAAGTTTTAGTGTTCATCAGCCCTCGGAGTCACGACGCGGAGCCTTGGGAGTCGAGACGCTCCAAAGTATGAGAGCAACTGCGAGAGCTGAATGTCTTGGTGTTGCGACGTCGATGAGTGGGATTTGGGATGCTCATAGTTCTGAGGCTCAGTGACGCGACGCTGAAAGGTCAGTGTCGTGACGCTCCCCTAGGCAGTGAGTATTTTTCAATTTCAAACCAATCCTAAACACTTCCAATGTTCTCATTGTTAGGATATATGCCCTAGAACTTCATGTATTGTAAACGTAATTGATTATTGTAATAATAATAAATGCATTATTCATTTATCAAAGTTGTTTGATTTAAATCGCATATTGTCCAATTGTCTTGTTTACCTTGATTACTCTTGTATTTTCAGACTTAGTGTATGTTTGATGCACAAGAAGATTTAAGTCTAAAGTTAGTAATCTAAATAGTCCATAGAGAGAAAGCAAAGACGGTACTTTGTTTGTGGTATATCTATAGCTGCGATCAATTCTATACTTGTATGACGACCTCGATCCGGGATTGTTCATGTAGTGACATAGGAATGAAGGCACCTTGTATGATGAGATCATATAGGACTGGACTCAGATGAATACAAATTTCTTTTAATATCTGTTAACCGAAGAAATTCATTTTATCTACTAGATGGTCATATATGGATTCAATCTTAATCCTGAGTGTTCTACGAACTTCTGCATGGTAGGTTATGTCATTTGATTTACTATGGTGAGGTTGGTGTGCATTCCCGGCCAATAACTACATATTTTGGGGATATGGTTTGGTGTGTAACTAGGAACATTTTACACAAATATGGAATTCACTCCTTCTTACGAGAAGCAGAAGAATATCTCTTTTAAGAATTGATTCGGAACTTGAACAATTTGAGCCCTCAACTATTCTATTATGAATAGAAAGTTTTATATTCATAATTGTTATGAATTAATTGTTCATTATAAAATCAATGGTGCTTAAGAGATAAAATATTTAGAGGGGTACAACGGACTTATGACTCGACTCTATTTATGAGATATTCGTGAAGGGCTATATCCATATGTAATGACTATATCGATGGACACCGAAGTTGTTCAAATTTATTTTCCATCTACGGTAGCGGGAGTTCAACTTTGAGTTTTTAGTGGAATAACGCGAAGTTAATAATTCATAATATTTAATTAAAGAGTTTAGTTAATATTTTGGGATTATTGAAGCTTGGAACCGTAGGTTAATTTCGTCATTGTGCTAGCTCGATTAACTGTATCAAACCTAATATAATTAGATTGTCTAATAATATGCTCACATTATATTTATATATTATTAATGAGATTAATAATATTTTTTTCACAAATGAAAATTATGTTAAATTAGTTTAACTTAATGTTTTCGAGAATTTTTTGATTATGAGATAATCAAATTATGATTATGAGATAATCATGTTAGTAATAATTATGAGATAACAACATAATTATAGGTAATTAAATCATTATTAAGATAATGATTTTTATTTACCATGGAGACAAAGCCATATGGCTTACCATGCTCTCTAACTTATTATGTCTATTAGGTGGCATGTATATATCTAATGGATTTTTCATTAGCTAAACAATTTTTATGCTTTGGTATGACCTTCACATTAATGTGTTTGCCATTGTAAGAAAACATTAGATGCTTAATGACAAAATCTTTATCTTTAGCTTAATATTTCTTATGCTTTGGTATGACATTCACATTAATATGTTTTCCATTGTAAGAAAGCATTATATGCTTAATGACAAAGTTAGTTGGCTTGTGTAATAGAATATAATCTCTACCATCTCTCCTCACTTGTAAGAGTTACCATTTCCATTCATTCACACAAGTGCAAAGTAGAAAAAAAAAAAAAGATAGTTCAAGCATTCACAATTGTTGTGAGAGTGTTTGAAAGAAAATTCAAAAAACCAAACACATTTGTGGCATCTTCCTTCTTTAAATTCTTTAGAGTTTGATTTTATACTTCTCCAAAAAGTTTAGAGTTCATCTTTGTGAGTGAAGCTCACACTTCGGTTTGTTGGTTTCAAGTCATAATTCAGAAGATCGAGTGGTTGATCTAAAGGTTGGACATCAAAGGAAACTCATCTACATCAAATAAGCAAAATCCTTTCTCCAATAGTTGGAGGATTTCGGCTACAACAACGGGAGAAGGTAAAGAAAATTTTAAAGGTCCATACCAGAGCCGGTGCCCACATTATTAGCTTCCACTACGCTAAGGAAAGTCGTTTCCTATAATTGGCATCAAGTGCTTAAGGTTGAAAAGTGTTCTTAACCCTTTTCCTTTAAAGTTTATAGTTTTAATAATTTTTTATGAGATATAGATTATTAAAATATATGTTATGATGAGTATGCACAATTAGTTCATGAAATGAATGGTTTTAATGTTTATATGATAAATGTTTACGTTTGATTCATGTGATGAATGTATTGCGTTGATCATTATTTTTTCCGGCTCTTATATTTAGTATTGGGAATGTAAGACCATAAGGTCATTTTCTTTCAAGTGTTGTAAGTTCATTTCCTTTGTAATAAGTTCTATTGTAATCCTATTTATAACTTAGAGGAGCCGATGCCGCGAAGGACTTATGACGAATGAATTTCACGAAGAACTCAACAACACACCATGGAGCAAGTTTTGAAGACCAAGAGATGTCTTGGATTTGTTGTACTAATTAGATTAGTATAGAAAAATAAGAGCCCGATTAACGCAATTTGTTATGTGTATGTTTGTGCAATTTCCAGCCTTGGAAACTGGGTTGCGTCGTGACACGAACCTTCTCGCATCGCGACACGGAACATATGCGAAGCCACTGGATGATACTGTCTCACTTTGCATCGTGACACATATCTCCTCACATTGCGATGCAACGCAGACCTGATGCAATTCCAGTTACTAGAATTGTGGGCGTCGCGACGCCTAATAGTGGGAGTCGCGACGCTCGTAGCTAGGTAATATGTAAGTTTTAAAATGTTTAATAACATGTCATATAGCCTAAGGTGTCTACTCTTGCATAATCTATGCCATAACATGTAGACATGCATGATATTCAAGTCATAAAATATGATTTTATGTAATTTAAAAAGTTAAATTAGAATATGAGATGCATGCATACGAATTAATAAGATTAATTTATTTAAAATGTTTAAAAATTGTGAATTCAAGTTTTAATACAAATGGACTTTATGAGTATATTATCTTCCTTGATATATCGGATGGAAACCCGGATGTAAATTCCATGGCCGATTCTGAATGGACGGTAATATGGTCTGCACTTGGGATACAATATCACATACCTTTGGAATAAATAATGTGCTTTTATCAGTTAAATGGTTTAATGACATTTGGTCCGTTCGTTGAATTCTAAATTTTAAAACATATTATGAGACTAATATTTTAATAGTTGAATTGATTAGATCACTAAAGTAACTTGATTAAATTAGTTTAATTAAGTTAAATGGTTAGTAGAGATTAATCGGGATTAATGAATAAAATTTTAAGAGTTAAAATTGGTTAGATCACTAATAATCCACTAGTATTAATAAAGATATGTTTTTAGCTGAGCATAATCTTAATACATTAGAAAGTGTGATAGAAACCTTACACTTCTAAATAGTGAGTGGGAGAGGGGTATATATACAATATATCATGCGATCTTTATTGTTATCCAGAAACGTGAGATTCAAAAGGCGCCTCGAGACGGATTTACTCTCATCCCCTACGGATGGTGTCCATTTTTGGTCAATATCAGGTTTGGATTCCGAAAGGATAGGGACTCTATATGTATCTGATGATTTGACCAACCCTACAGCGACACTTCACTTGTTAAGTCCAAGGGTTCCGAAATAATGGGTCACACTCACAAAGGAATGATTAAGTTGTTAATCAAAGCTTCCTTGATCAAAATGATGGTAGTTGATTGATAAAAGAATAAGAGTTATTTCAGATATATTAAATCAATTGAGAATGTCTCCATCTATCATGCGAATACTTGACCTACCCTAAGGTGTCACTTATTTGTGGGATGATAGATAACTATGGAATAATAATTCTTTTAGGTTTCTAATTTATTATACATTGATCTTGCATCATGTTTAATTTTATGTCTAAAAGTTTGACAATTTTAATATGCGATGAATGAATGTTGAATGCACGTTTATTATTTTTCAGCCATGGCAATTGTAATTATCTCAATTCTCAAACAATAAGAAAAAATAACCATGGAAAATTATGTTAAATGGAAAAGTGACATGAATGCTATTTTGGTCTACGAAGACCTTAAGTTTGTCCTAATAAAGGAATGTCCTCCTAAGCCAGCACCTAATGCTGGCAGAGCTGCACGTAATGCCTATAATAACTAGATTATGGTCAATGAGAAAGCTCATAGCTATTTGATAGCATCCATGTCTGAGGTTCTTGATGCACAACATCAGCCTATGGCAACAACATCATTGATATGAAGTCTTTACAGAACATGTTTGTGCAGCCTTCGGAGCGGGCACAACATGAGGCTATTGCCTTTATATTGACCGCTAGGATGGAAGAAGGTACATCAATCTGAGACATTATTTTAAGGATGATGTCTCATCTAAATATGGCTGAAACACATAGTCCACGTATCAATGTGTAAAGCCAGGTGACAATGATCATGGAAATATTTCCAAATAGTTTCCTGCAGTTTAAAAGCAAATGTTCTATGAACAAGTTAACTTTTTCATTGACTGAACTGCTAAATGAGCTCACCAATTACGAGTCCATGATGATGGGTCCTCGTAGGTCCAATGCTGAGGCAAATGTTGCCGAATCTTCTAAATCTGTAAAGAAGAAGAAGAAAAGTAATTGGAAGGCAAAGCCAAAGCCAATAAAAAAGAAAAACAACAAAGGTTCTAAAGGTGCCAATGCCAAAGGAAAATGTTTCCATTGTGAACAACTAGGGCATTGGAAAAGGAATTGTCCAAAATACCTAGCTGAGCTTAAGGAGAGAAAGAATGCATGTAAATATTATTTACTTGTTATTGAGTCTCTTTTGGTGGAGGATGATAAATCCATATGGATTGCTGATTCTGGTGCCACTAACCATATTTGTGGTTCTTTGCAGCTACTTGATTCATGGAAGGACCTTGCAGAATGTAGCTTTATCATGAGAGTTGGGACATGCGATGTTGTTTCAGCTAGAGAAGTGGGAGTTTCCAAATTAAACTTTAATAATAGTTATTTATGTTTAAATGATGTGCTTTATATTCCGGGTTTTCGCAGGAATTTGATTTCTGTAAAAAAACTAATGGAACATGGTTTTCTATTTCATTTAATAATAAATCGGTTATTATTAATAGAAATAGATTAAAAGTATGCACAGGAAACTCTGAGAGTAATTTATATGTATTAAGGTCGTTAATGTATGAATCACTGCTTAATACTGAAATATTTAAGATTGAAAAATCTAAAACAAAACGACAAAAGATTTATCATGATGACACATATCTATGACACCTTAGACTTGGTCATATTAGTCGTGACCGTATAGATAGACTAATTAAGAATGAAGTTTAAATCAGTCAAAACTTGATACTTTACCTGTCTGGTAATCCTGTTTAGAAGGCAAAATGACTAAGAGACATTTTAATAAAAAAAAATGGATAAGAGCAAAAGAAACACTTGAGCTAATACATTCGGACGTTTGCGAACCGATGACTGTAAAAGTCCGAGGTGGTTATGAATACTTTATCACTTTTATTGACGATTATTCAAGATATAGATATGTTTACCTAATGCAGCATAAGTCAGTTACATTTGAAAAGTTCAAAGAATATCGTGCAGAGGTTGAGAACAAATTAGGTAAAAGCATCAAAATTCTATGATTAGATCGTGGAGGAGAATACCTTGATAGAGATTTCGAGGAATTCCTTGTTGAGCATGGAATTATTTCACAACTCATAGCACTTTGAACACCACAACAAAATGGTGTTGCAGAAAGGAGAAATCAGACCCTACTAGACATGATGAGATTAATGTTTAGTTATAATAGTCTACTTAGTTCATTCTGGGGGTATGCATTGGAAACAAAAATGTATATCCTGAATGTATTTCCTTCTAAGTCTGTTCCTAAGACTCCCTTAGAGTTGTGGAATGGTCGTAAAGTTAGTTTATGACATTTCTACATATAGGGGTGTCCAACACATGTACTAAAGAACAAGACTACTAAGTTGGAACCACATTCACATGTGTGCCTATTTGTAGGCTATCCTAAAGAAACTAGGGGTGTATTCTTTTATAGTCCATAAGATAATAAAGTATTTGTGTCGATAAATGCTACATTTCTTGAGGAGGATTATATGAGAGAGTTCAAACCTCAAGGTAAAGTGTTACTTGAGGAGTTACTTGATGGTACGACCAGTACACCATTGTCAAAAGTTGACAAAGACATAACATCTTTGACATCTGAGAGTCAAATGCAAGTTTATCAGGATACCATACCACCTAGACCTAGTGGGAGGGTTGTAAGACAACCTGAACGCTATCTAGGAAAAGGAGAGGTGCAAGTTGTTGCATCTTGTGATGGTATATATAACCATTGACCTATCGTAGTGCAATAGAAGATACTGATAAAAAAGAATGGCTCAAAGTCATGAACCTTGAGATAGATTCTATGTACTCTAACTCAGTCTGGGAACTTGTAGACCAACCTGATAGAGTAAAACCCATAGGTTGCAAGTGGATGTATAAGAGAAAAAGAGGAATATATGGGAAAGTACAGACTTTCAATACTAGGCTAGTGGTGAAGGGTTATACCCAAAAGGAGGGAGTTGACTATGAAGAGACTTTCTCGCAGTAGCCATGCTTAAATCCATCAGGATTTTTCTTTCCATTTCTGCATATTATGACTATGAGATTTGGAAAATAGAAGTTAAGACTGCATTCTTGAATGACATTCTTTATAAGAGTATCTATATGGTATAACCAGAGGGGTTCATAACCCAAGGTAAGGAGTAAAAAGTTTGCAAGTTGCAAAGCTCTATTTATGGGCTCAAGCAAGCATCTAGATCTTGGAACATAAGGTTTGATACTACGATCAAGTCTTATAACTTTGAGCAAAATATCGATGAGCCTTGTGTCTACAAGCGTATCATTGATGCTAAGATAGTTTTCCTTGTGTTATACGTCGATGATATTTTAATCATTGAGAATGATGTAAAGATATTATCGGATTTGAAAATCTGGCTAGCTAACCAATTCCAAATGAAAGATTTTGGAGAGATAAGTTATGTACTTGGGATCCAGATCATTAGGGATCACAAGAAACGACTGTTAGAAATGTCTCAAGCATCTTATATCGAAAAGATTCTTGTGCAATTTAGTATGCATAATTCCAAGAAAGATAATTTACCTTTCAGACATGGAATTCATTTGTCTAAGGAATAGTCTCCTAAGACACCTCAAGTAGCTGATGAGATGAGACATATACCATATGCTTTAGCAGTTTGAAGTCTTATGTATGTTATGTTATGCATGATACCGGACATCTGTTTTGTAGTGGGAGTAGTCAGTAGGTTTCATTCCAACCCAAGATTAGATCATTGGGTAGTGGTGAAACATATTCTCAAGTATTTTAGGAGAAGGTGAAATTATATGCTTGTATATTCTAGTGATGATATGATCTTGAGAGGATATATTGACTCTGATTTTCAGATGAATATCGATTCTAGGAAATCAACATCTGGATCAGTGTTCACCCTAGGTGGTGGGGCTATAGTATGGAGGAGCATAAAGCAATCTTGTATTGCTGACTCCACTATGGAGGCTGAATATGTAGCATCTTGTGAAGTAACTAAGGAAGTAGTCTGGCTCCGTAAGTTCTTGGCAGATCTGGAAGTTGTTCCAGATATGGATAAACCACTCACACTTTATTGCGATAATAGTGGTGCAGTGGTGAATTCCAAACCAAGAAGCCACAAGAAGGGTAAGAATATTGAGAGAAAATATCACCTCATCAGAGAGATAGTGCAGAAAGGAGATGTCGTTGTCACACATATTCCATCCGCAGACAACTTGGCTGATTCGTTTACAAAAACCTTATCGGCTAAAGTTTTAGAAGGTCACCAAAAGGGTTTAGGATTACATGACATGTCATATTTGCTCTAGTCCAAGATGGAGATTGTTGGGATATATGCCCTAGAGCTTCATGTATTGTAAACAAAATTGATTATTGTAATAATAATAAATGCATTATTCATTTATCAAAGTTGTTTAATTTAAATCACATATTATCCATTTGTCTTGTTTACATTGACTACTCTTGTATTTTCAGACTTAGTGTATGTTTGATGCACAAGAGGATTTAAGTCTGAAGTTAGTAATCTAAATAGTCCATAGAGAGCAAGCAGAAATGGTACTTTGTTTGTGGTACATCTATAGCTGCGGTTCATTCTATACTTGTATGACGACCTCGATCCGAGATCATTCATGTAGTGACATGGGAATGGAGGCACCTTGTATGATGAGATCATATAGGACTGGATTAAGATAAATACGAATTTCTTTTAATATTCGCTAACCGAAGAAAATCATTTTATCTACTAGATAGTCATATATGGATTCAATCTTAATCCTGAGTGTACTACAAACTCCTGCATGGCAGACTATATCTTTTTATTTACTATGGTGAGGTTGGTGTAGTGTGGAGGATCTCAACAAAATCAATGCTATCCTATAATCAAAGGATCATATATGCTACTTGACTCGAGGAGATTCCTATTGACGTTGGTGTGTACTTCCAACTATTAGGAATCATCTGTGAGTCATTCAGTATTCGGTCCAACCAATACCCACACGTCTATACAAGCTTCCAAAGCTAAGGTACATCGAGTTTAAACCATTGGAACTTTAATTTCAATATACAATATGTGCTAGTCTTCTAGGTTATAGGAATTCGACTGTATTCCAAAACCAACGACAAGGAATATTTACTTTAAGAATAGTTTATAATAATAATACTTATCCCAATGTCGGATCACCTAGTGTCCAATATTACTACAAGACTATTCTAAGGTCGATGTCATTCATAACATATTTATACATCAATCTAATATGCATAATGACAATACCATTAATAAGTTATGAAATGAAAATGTAGTTATTTTATTAGTAAGTAATAAAATTTCCAATAGATTATTCGGATGGGAACCCTAAGCACCAACTCCAATAAACTCACACTTACTTAGTGCCAATCTGGAAGGTACCGCAGTCTCATCTCATCCACATGTTTATCGAATAACTTAGGAGGTAAGGTCTTTGTAAGCGAGTCTGCTATATTGTCTAGTCCTTTAACCTTCAAGACCACTATGTTTTTTTGTTCAAAAATCTCTCTAATTACGTGGTATTTTCTTTCCACGTGTTTAGACTTGTGCACCTCAGCTCCTTAGCCTGCATAATGGCTCCGCTATTAGCACAATACAATGGGATATAATCCACAATACTAGGCACAACGCCAAGTTTTGTGATAAAATTTCTAATATATACAGCTTCTTTAGTAGCTTCTGAAGCAGCTATAAGTTCTGCCTCAGTGGTGGAATTAGCTGTTACCACTGTTAATGGTAAATATGTATCCTGATGTAGATTTTCTATTATCTGGATCTCCTTGAAAGTCGGAGTTTGTATAACCCATAACTTGTAGCTCATCTTCTCTATATATCAGAAACTTATTCCTAGTACCCTTAAGATATTTCAGGATATGTTTCACGGTTATCCAATAATCATTACATGTTTTAGATTGATATCGGCTAGTCACATTGACATCGAAAATGATGTCAGGTCTTGTACATAGCATATCATACATTATGCGGAAATAAGTTTCCTATACTGGACACCTTCATATGCGGAAATATTGTAAACTCATTTTAGAACCACTCCACAACTCTAATAGAGTATTAAGAACAGACTTAGATTGAACTACATTAAAGATATATATATTATTGTTTGCAATGCAGACCCCATAATGAACTAGGTAGACTATAACTAAACATAGATCTTATCATGTCTAATAGGGTCCGATTTATCCTTTATGTAACACCATTTTATTATGGTGTTCCAGGTGCTGTGAGCTGGGATATTATCCCATGCTCAACTAAGAATTCCTTGCAATCTCTTTCAATGTATTCTCTTCCACGATCCGATCGTAGAGTTTTGATTGTCTTACCTAATCGGTTCTCAACTTTAGCACGATACTCTTTGACATTTTCAAAAGTATCTGACTTGTGATGCATAAGGTAAACATGCCCATATCTAGAATAATCGTAAATAAATGTGACGAAGTATTCATAACCTCTTCGGGCTCTTACATTCATTGGTCCATAAACTTCTGAATGTATTAGCTCAAGTAGTTGACTGACTCTTATACTTTTTCCAGTAAAAGGTCTATTGGTCATCTTTCCTTCTAGATAATATTCGCAGACTGGTAAATTTCCAAACTTTAACTGGTTTAAAGCTCCGTTCTTTATCAACCTATCTATCCAGTCAAGGTTAATATGACCAAGTTTAAGATGCCGCAGATATATGTCATCATGATAAATCTTTTACCATTTTGTTTTAGGTTTTTCAACCTTAAACATTTCAGTGTTGAGTAGTGAATTATGTGTTAATGGCATTAACACATATAAATTATTTTTGAAGTTTCCTGTGTATATAGTTAATCTATTTCTACCAATAATAATCAAATTATTATTAAATAAAATGGAAAAACCTTCATGCAAACGTTTAGAAACAAAAATCAAATTCATGTGAAAACCAGGAATAAATAAAACGTTGTTCAAACATAAATAACTATTATTTAAAAAACTTAAACTATAAATTCTACTGCTCTTACTGAAACAACATCTCATGTCTCGACCCTCATTGTGTAGTCACCTTCAGCAAGGTCCTTCCATGATTCAAGTAGCTGCAAAGAAGAACAAACATGGTTAATGGCTTCAAAATCAATAATCCATGTGGATTTATCATCCTCCACTAAAAAAGATTCGATGACAAGTAAATCGTATTTATCTGTGACCTTCTTCTCTTTCAGCTCAGTAAGGTATTTAAGACAATTCTTTTTCCAATCCCCATCCTTGTTGCAATGGAAACACTTTCCATTGGGCTAGCATCCTTTGAGCTTCTCTTGTTCTTCTTCATAGACTTTGTCTTAGCCTTCCCAGTGACTTTCTTCTTGTTCTTGGCAGATTTAAAAGATTCGGTAATATTTTCCTCTCCACTGGGCTTACGAGGATCCACCAGTGTGGACTCGTAATAGGTGAGCTCATTTAACAACTGAGTCAAAGTAAAAGACAACCTGTCCATAACATAGTTGCATGTAAACTGTAGGAAACTCTTCGAAAGAGTTTACATGATCATGGTCACCTTGCTACGCTCGTCAATATGAGCTCCATGAGTTTCGGCCATGTTGAGGTAGGTCATCATCCTTAAGACATGCTCTCGGACTGATGTCCATTTCTTCATCCTAGTGGTAATCGATGAGACCATAGCCTCATGACGTTGCCGCTTCGAAGGCTGCCCGAACATGACCTGCAATGACTCTATCATCAAAGATGTTGTAGCCATAGGCTCATGCTTTGTAGCAAGAACCTCAGACATCCCTGCTAGCAAGTAGCAGCGGGCTTTCTCATTGGTCGCGACCCATTTCTAGTAGGCATCGCGCACAGTTTGGCCATAATTTCTAGCTAGCTCGGGAGGACATTCATCCGTCAGGACAAACTTAAGGTCTTAACAGACCATAATGGCATTCATGTTACTTTTTCATTTAACATAATTTTCTCTCGTTAATTTTCCATTAGAGGGAATAATAATAATTGGAGAAACCATGGCTAAAATAAAATAAAATATACATGCATTTAAAATCCATTCATCGCATATTAAAATTATCAAATATTTAGGCACAAAATTAAACATGATGCATGAACTATGTATAATAAATTAGAAACCTAAGAGAATTACTATGCCATGAAAATCTACCATCCCACAAATAAGTGCTCTCACAGGGTATGTCAAGTATTTGCATGATAGATCGAGACAATCTCAATTAATTTATATATAATGGAATAACTCTTATTCATATATAAACCAACCACCGTTTGATTTTATCAAGAAATTTCGATTAATATTTAATCATTCATTCGTGAGTGTAACCCGTTGTTTTGAAATCCTTGGACTTAACTAGTGAACTGCCACCGTACGGTAGGTCAAATCACTAGATACATCTAGAGTTCCTATCCTCTCGGAATCCAATCTTGATATTGACCCAAAATGGACACCATTCGTAAGGGGACGAAAACAAAGTCGTCTCAAGACACCTTTTGAATCTCACATTTTCGGACTAACAACGGAGATCACGGGATATATTTGCCGTATATGCCTCTCCCACTTACTATTTTAAAATTAAGGTTTCTACTTAAAATATATAATATTTTATTTCACTAGTGTCTATAAGTATATGCACGGCGAAAACATAACTTCTACTTTACACTAGTGTAAAATTAGTGATCTTACCAATTTTAACTCTTAAAATTTTATTTCACTAATTTCCATTAGTCTCAACTAATTATTTTACTTAATTAAACTAATTTAATTAAGTTTGGTTTAGTGACCTAATTTATTTTAACTCTTAAAAATTATTAGTTCACTAACAAGATTAAAATTTAAAATTCAACAAATGGATAAAATTTTAATTAAACTATTTATTTAATATAAGCGTGTTATAAATTCCAATAGTACATGGAATTGTATCCCGAGTGCAGCTCACACTACCGTTCATTCGAAATCGACTATGGAATTTATGTTCGGGTTTCCATCCGATATACCAAAGGAAAACATATGCGCTTATAAAGCCCACTAGTATTAAAATCTTTGCATTTCCAATTTTAAACCATTAAACCAATTATCTTATTAATTTGTTTTCATGCATATCATATTCAAATTTAAATATTTTAAATTTCATAAAATCACATTTTATGACAAAAATATCCATGCATCTAAAACATGTTATGACATGTGAAAATGCAAGAGTAGACACCATAAGCTATATGACATATTATTCAAATATTTTGAAATAAGCATACATATAACATAAAATAAAATTGCATTGGCTGGACTCTTATTTTTCCTATACTAATCTAATTAGTACAAAATATTCCAATGCATCCATTGGTCTTCAAATCTCGCTCCATGGAGTGGTGTTGATTCTTTTGCAGCATTGGCTCTCCAAATTACATAAAATGTTACAACTTGAAATTTTTTTTTTATTACATAGGTAAATAAAATTACAACACTTATAAAATTGGTCTTATGGCCTTACATTCCCAAAACCAAAAAAAAATAAGAGTCGAAAAAATTGACGATCAATGCAAAACATTCATCACATGAATCTAAAACAAATATTCATCTAATGAACATTAAAATGTGCCTACTCATCACAACATGCATATAAAAATTTATATCTCATATAATTAATTAAAAACAAATACTTTTGATTAAAAAAAAAAGAAGGGTTAAGAATACTTTTCAACATCGCTCTTTATGTCAATTGTAGGAACCAATTTCCTAGTGCAGCGGCAATGCTTTAGGCACTCGGATAGGATATAAAAAAAATTCTGCCCTCCTCATTGTTCGGTCGAATCTAACCAGCCCCTTGACTAATGTTTGGCTTGTGTTTTTATCAATTTTCCAGCCCACAAACAGTAGCTCAAATATGATCCGTTTTGCACTCAAAACGCACGCACAGCTCATGGTTTCTTATATTGGTTGGTCGTTGTTTTTCTACCATTGTTTTGGATGATTAAATCAATCTTAATAAGCCCCCCAAATATCCACAAAATGTCCCATTTATGTTCTCTAATTTGTCTGGACAAAAACAAAACAAATTGAGCCCCTAAAACATCTAAAGTGATGAGGTAGTGAGCAGTTTCTCTGCTCACTGCCATGTATTGTAAAAGACAAGAAGATGATGATGATTTTAATTCGACTCTGATTGGCCTTCCGTACTATGTCTTGCAACCAACAGAAACTAGTGTGGGCTAGACTCATAAAACAATCTCTAAACACTTTAGAGATAAAAATTATCGCACCATAATTTTCTTTTGTTTTGTTCACTCTTTTTTTCTTTCAACACTTGAGATAAAACTATGGTGGTTAGGGTTTGAAAAAATGAATTAGGGTAAAAGGATAACAAACTTATCCTTTTTATACTTAGGGTTTAATATTTCAATAAATAAAACAAACCCCATCCATTTTTCTTCAAGAAATCGCCAGCCGTTGGGCAATTTGGTAACCATCAAATTCTGCTTAATTGTCATCTTTATGACATTGGGATGTTACTAAACAAAAAAGATAATTACCACTTATGAAAAATTGATTCTTAAAATCTTATTTTTTTTTAAAAAAAAAAACTTTATTTCCTAAAATGGCATATTAAACACTTTAATATATTTAATAAATTAAATGATTATCTTATAATCATTTATTTAATAAAGACCTTATATTAAACATAATATAAAATTACACATGTGACAATATATATTATTAATCCCATTAATAATAATATATTTTATGTGAGCTTATAATTGGACTATCCAATTATATTTAATTTTCTACATTATATCGAGCTAGCACGTGGACCAAATAGACCTATGGTTTTGAGCTCCAATAATCCCAGAATATTAATTAATCTCTTAATTAAATATTCTGAATTATTAACTTCATGTTATTCCACTAAAAACCCAAAGTTGCACTCTCGTTACCGTAGATGAATAAAATAAGTTGAATTACGTTGGTGTCCATCGATATAGTCATTACATACGAATTGGCTTTTCACGAGTATCTCATAATTAGATTCGGGTCATAATATTCGTTATACCCCTCTAATTTTTTTTCCTTAAGTACCATTGATTCGTTAATGAACGATTTATTCATAACCATTATGAATTTTAATCTTTCTATTCACAATAGAAAGACTTGAGCGCTCTAATAGTTCAAGTACTGAATCAAGCCTTAAGGAAGATACTCATATACTTCTCGCAAGAAGTAGTGAACACCATATTTATGTAAAATGCCCCATTTACACACAAAACCATGTCCCCAAAATACGTAGCTATTGGTCGGGATTGCTATACCAACCTCATTTTTTAAAATTAAAGGACATAGCTCGCCATGTAGGAGTTCACAGTACACTCAGGATTCAAACCAATCCATACATGACCATCTAGTAGATTGAAATGAATTTCTTTATTTAACGGTACTATTAGAAATTCATTTCTATCTGGGTCATGTCCTATATGATCACATCATATAAGGTGCCTTCATTCTCATGTCACCACATGGACGATCCCGGATCAAGATCGACAAACAATTATAGAATGGACCGAAACTATAGTTAAACCACAAATAAGTACCCGCTTTGTTTGCTCTCTATAGACTATTTTAGATTACTAATTTTAGACTTACGTCATCTTGTGTATGACACTCATACACTAAGTCTGAAGGCACATGAGTAATCAAGGGTAAACAAGATAATTTACAATATGCAATTTCAATCAAACATTTGATAAATGAATAATACATCTTTTATTTCATAACAAATAATTTCATTTACATTATATGAAGCTCTAGGGCATATATCCCAACAGTCCTACTATTTCTTGTATTCTTGGAAATCATAAAATTGAACATGGATTGCATGATCTTGGAGCTAGTGTCAATTTGCTTTCATTTTCGATTTACCAACAACTTAATACTGGCGAGTTAAAACCAACTTCAACTATTATTTTACTTATCTATAGATCAGTTAAGGTACCAAAATGAATTATGAAAGAAATGTTATTACAAGTCGATAAATTCATATATCATGTGGATTTTATTGTCTTAGAAACATAACATGTTATAGATAGTTACAAGCTAATTCCTATAATACTTGATCGTCCATTTTAGAACATCCAATGCTTTAAATAATTGAAGTAATGGAATTATGAATTTATCCTTTGGCAATATGACGTTGGAGCTTAATATTTTTAACATGTGCAAACAAACATATGATGAGGACATTGAAAACGATAGCATGGAACTAATTGAACCAATTTTGGAGGAACATATTCAGTGGAGTCTATCTAAACCTATGAAAACAGCTAATTTTCTTGAATGAAGTATGTTGGGATATATGCCATAGAGCTTCATGTATTATAAACAGAATTATTTTTTGAAATAATAGATGCATTATTCATTTATCGAATTTGTTTGATTTAAATCGCATATTGTAAATTATCTTATTTACCCTTGATTACTCAAGTGCTTTCAGACTTAGTGTATGAGTGATACATAAGAGGATTTAAGTCTGAAGTTAGTAATCTAAAACAGTACATATAGAGCAAGCAAAGCGGGTACTTTGTTTGTGGTTTATCTATAGCTGCGGTCCATTCTATACTTGTATAACAACCTTGATCCGGGATCGTTCATGATGTGAACCTGTCTGGAACAAGTCAAGAAAACCCACACAAGACTAAGATCGTTCCCAAAAAAGCAAGACATTTCGGTTGAAACTCTAAACCTATGAAGAACGAGCAAGAAAAACTTATAGTGCTATTGGGGCGCCACAAAGGATTAGCAGACCTTTGATAAGCCAACACCAGTGAGAGCAAATTGAGGGTTTCTCAATACTCATGAAATTGATGTATTTTTATTTCAAGAAGTTAATGATATAAAACATAGAGAGAACAAGCCTTTTATAGAAGGCTACAACCCTAACCCTCAACCAAAATGATAATTGTTAATTAATACAACACTCAACCCTCAACTAAACACAATTAAAATAATAAATCCTAATTAATATACCAACATAAAAGTCAAGCCTTAATAAATAACAACAATAACTAACAAACAACTATAATAAAATAGGCCTAAGTAGCTTAATTTTCCACGGCTTGAATAAGGTTCACCATCACAAGTTTTTTCAGCGTCAAGCCCATAGTTAATGTAGTAGAGGCTCGAGAATAGTCAGATATGATCCTCTATATGAATCCATGCATTACTTCATGAATCTTCTTAGCTCAAGACCTCATGATTGTACGTTCTGAAATATGCATAATAGTGGACTGTCTTTAGGCTTCATGGGTTGCATCATGGCCCTCATAAGTTCATGTAGTGACATGAGAATAAAAGCACCTTGTATGATGTGATCATATAGGACTGGACCTAGATAGAAATGAATATCTTATAATATCCGTTAACTGAAGAAATTCATTTTATCTACTAGATGGTCATATATGGATTGATCTTAATCCTGAGTGTACTTCAAACTCCTGTATGGCAGGCTATATCCTTTGATTTACCAAGGTGAGGTTGGTGTAGAAGTCTCGGTCAATAACTACGTATTTTGGGATATTATTTGGTGTGTAGCTGGGAACGTTTTATATAGACATGAAGTTCACTCATTCTTACGAGAAGTATGAGAGTATCTCTCTTAAAGGTTGATTCGGTACTTGAACAATTTGAGCGTTCAAGTCTTTCTATTACGAATAAAAAGATTAACATTCATAATAGTTATGAATTAATTATTCATTAGAGAATCACTGGTACTTAAGGTATAAAATAATTAGAGGCGTATAATGGACTTATGACCCGGTTCTAATTATGAGATATTCATGAAAATCCAATTCGTATGTAATGACCATATTGATGAACGCCGAAGTTGTTCGGCTTATATTGTTCATTTACGGCAATGAGAGTTCAACTTCGAGTTTTTAGTGGAATAACGTGAAGTTAATAATTTGGAATATTTAATTAAAGAGTTTAATTAATATTTCGAGATTATTGGAGCTCAGAATTATAGGTCTATTTGGTCCTCGTGCTAGCTCGATTAAATGTAGTAAATCTAATATAATTGGATTGTCTAATTATATACTCACATATAAATTTATATGTTATTAATAAGATTAATAATATAATTTGTCACAAATGAAAACTCTATTAAATAAGTCTAATATAATGTTTTCTAGAATTATTTGATTATAAGATAATCAAATCATGATTATAAGATAATCAAGTTAGTAATGATTATGAGATAATTATTACATCATAATTAAGGTAATTACATCATTATTATGATAATGGTTTTTAAATTGTCTTGGAGATACGACCATATGGCTTGCTATACTCTCCAATAATTTATGTCTATTAGGTATGACCTAAATACCTAATTATTTTGTCATTAGTGATTCACTTCTTATGCTTTAATATGGACTCCACTTGAGTGTGTTTGCCATTACAAGATAATATTAGTGGCTTAATGACAAGAGTAGTTGGCATGATTGAATGAATAAAAATCCTGAATTTTGATTCAAAAAAAATGAGAGAGAGTTACAAGAGTTGTAATAGAGAAAAACAAAGGAATTGTTCTCAAGAGTGGAGAAAGAATTTTATAAACCAAAATCCAAAATGTTTCCTCAAGAGTTAAGAAGAGAGAAAGGAGAGTAAAGAATAACATCACCTTTCTTCATTCATTTCTAAAAGCCAAAATAATTTGTGACAACATAAATCTCTAAAGAGTTTAGATATTAATCTTTTTAAGTGAAGCCCATACTTCGGTTTGTTGGTTTCAAGTCATAGTTCGGAAGATCGGGTAGTTGATCCAAGCATTGGATCTCAAAGGAAACACATTCACAACAAATAAGCTCATTCACTGCAAGGAGCAAATTCAGTCACCAAGAGTTGGTGGATTCGGTTTCAACAAAGGAAAAGGCAGAAAATTTTTCAAGGTCGTTCCCAGAGCCTAAGGAGTTTCCTACAAAATTTTCCTACAAAAAATTTATGTTTTTCTTTTTTTTTTCTTAAATATTTTTCTTTGTGTTGTTGTTTTATAAAAAATCAAAAATAAAAAAATTTATGTTGTTTTTGTTTTGTTGTTGGTTTGTGTGTAAAAAAAATTATTTTTGTGTTGATTTTAATTGTGTGTTTTTTTAAAATATACACACAAACCAACAATAATTTTTTTACTAACAAAGTGGAATTATTGTTCAAAGATGACAGTCTAAGATGTTTTCGCTCCTAAGACGTATCTCGATGTGTTTCGTAACAAGTTATTTTTATTTTTTTCTTTTTGAATCATTCAAATTTGTGAATTCTCCATAAATTGATTAAGTTTGATTTCCATATGCTCATTTGACAAATATTATCAACATATACGGTAACATATGATCGTGGGTTGTAAGTGAAAAATTTGTAATATTCAGTTCTCTGGTTTGTTGGAGATAGTACCTAAAGACAATTGAATTTTTGTTCTTTAATTCAGGAAAAAAAAAAGAAGCTAACCAAGCTTTTACTTAGTAACCTGACATCTTGCCTCAGCAACATTGTTCGCGTATAATGCTAAGACTTGAGTTAGTTTAAGAAAATGATAATAATAATCAATTTTTTACTTAATAACCGGACATCTTACCTCAGTAAACAGTGATTTTTCGCATTAAATGGTAGAGCTTGAGTTAATTTTTTTTTAAAAAAAAAAGTGTGAATAAATTCGATTTCATAGCCTCTCTAACTCGAGCAATTAAGTTTGTATGGGTGTTTTAACACTTTGTGTCCTAAGGACAACTGGTCTAGGAGTCACTGGCTCAAAGCTCGTTACATGGGTTAAAGATAAAGTTTAAGGAAATTGGACAATTCTTATTTTTGACATATGAGATCTGAACAATTAAGTCCATAAGGGTGTCTTAACACCTAATGCCCTTAAAGCTAACTGATTTGGGATTCACTGACCCAAAGCTCGTTACAAAGGTTAAAGATGTATTATTTAAAAAAAAAACTATTTTGTATATAAACAAATTGCTATTTCCAAAATGTGTGAATTATAATATAATTTTAGGACAAAAATATTACTCTTTTTTCAATCAGACCTATGAATATTGTGTGCACAATAAATTGATTGATATTTTATCTTATGTGTGTATGGAATAAGGGTAAAATGAATAAAATGATTTATTTATTTGATAATTTAGAAAGAAAAAAAAAACAATTACTAACTTGCATACGAATTTTTCTTTTAAGTTTTCGCTTAAATTACTAGAGATTATTAATAAGTTGATTGTGGGTGTGATAAACACTAAAAATTATACATTTATTAAAAGGAAAATTAATCATTTTATATTTGTAATATCATTAATCTCAGTAATTTAGCACAATTGTAAGATAATAATTAAATTTATATTTTATCTATTTTTATTTTTATTTTTATTTTTTGTGTAGGTGAAATAATATAACTCGAAAAATGGACGTGGCACTTGGATTTTGAAGGCTAGAAACTTAAAAATACGTTCTAATAGTGTACAATTTCATCTTTGCGTAATTTTCGTATTTTGGCCGTAACTGTTTACTCTGATATCAAATTGAGGCAATTCTAGTTCCAGATGAAACATACTCAAATATGTACAACTTTGCTCTTTAAAAGATTTTCTAATTATGAGGTATTCAAGGTCGAAATTAATGAAAAATTCAAAATGTGTTGCTTGTAATTTTAATTATTAAAAAAAAAAATAATAATAATAATAATAATAATAATAATATGGTCAATCCACATCATTTGACAATTGCATTGCATTATTAAATGCAATGCAATTATCAAAGTAGGAGGTGCTAAACACCTCTTACTATAAATAGAGATGCTCAACACCTTAGAATTTAGCCAATTTCCATACTCTCTTTGATACTTCGTGGAAACCAGCTCTTGTGTATTTTATTTTTCAAGCTTTGTTGTTATTTTTTTTTCTTTCAGTAATAAAATTATGTGTGTTCTTATTCAAAGTATGAGTAGCTAATTTCATCATGTTGGGGTAAATGGTGAAACTTTTAATATGAAAATATAGATTAATTTTACTTATATTGTAATATATGAATTGTAATTTGAAGACTAATATTTAATTTTCTCTTATGTTTGTGGGTGTCTAATTTGTTGTTGACAAACTCATCTTGGTTGACACAGTTAATACTTTACCTCATATTATATGGGAGAGTAATTTAAATCTTGACTAATTATGGACGAACTGTGTTACTGCTTTTATGGATTGTTTTATATAATTTAGCATATTTGAGTACATATATGGACTTGTTAGTGACAAATGTTAATTAATTGGGTAATAATGAAGATTTATATATTATAAAAAGTAAGATTTCTCTATATTTAAAATATCAAGAGTGGATCCATAACTACAACATTCTATTTTATTGTTGCAGTCCAATTTAAAATTGTCAATCATTTCAAACAAAATAGTTTTTTTTTGTTACTTGAAATGTTATTTTATTTACTAAATTTAGTCCATGTGGATCGACTCCGAACTTATTGAGTTATTTTATTACTTCGACACTCTTATATTTGAGAACAAAGAACCATTTTATGCGTGTGTCAAATGAGCAAGGGTTTCGAGGAGTGCAGGGGATTGAAGATATGGTTTGTAAATGGTGTCGTATTGGGACAGTGAGTGATTGTTCACATTTTTGTTTGTTTTGTTGCTCCATTCAACTCATGTTTGAATGAGTTGTTACTTGTTAGTTGTCTGTTACTACTGAAGCCAAGCAAAAGCACACCGTTTTATTTGGATCTTCAATTTTACAACCCTCCAATAAAACACACCGTACATCAAACGCATCAAAAAAATTACTGTGGAAACAATAAATTAACACTAAAATGACAAAATTCAAAAATATGCAGGAGAGATAATGGGACACTGGAATTGTGAATTAGTAATATCTAAAAGCTCTAAATGCTTTGATTCAATGGGCTAAAATTTAATTTTCTCAAAAAATTATAGATACCATTCATTTTAATAATGAAAAAGTAAAATTATCTGTTGGGTGTGCAAACAAAATCTCAAAGTCCCACATTAGTTAGAAATGAGGAAGATCATGGGCATATAAGGATGGACATGTATCTTCATTGGTATGAGGCCTTTTGGGTATAACCCAAGAGCAAATCCATGAGGGCTTAGGCCCAAAGTGGACAATATCATACTAATGTGGAGATAAGTGATGTCCTAGGTTCCTTACAAGTGGTATCAGAGCCATGCCCCGGAGTTAGCCATGTGGATGAATCCTCGGAATACAGAACAAAAAGGTGGTGAGCCCCGATCGTGATCCGTGAATGTGCTCGGTTAGACAGGCGGTGTGCTTCGGTCTTCATAGACGTGTCCTAATCCCAACACGGTGAAGAGGAGTTGGCCTGGGCTAGAGTGGACGGATGAATGATCGTTTGAGGGGAGGCTCGGTGGTCCTTTGTGGTCCTTTGTTCGAGGGGAGGATTGTTGGGTGTGCAAACAAAGTCTCAAAGTCCCACATTGGTTAGAAATGAGGAAGATCATGGGCATATAAGGATGGACATGTATCTTCATTGGTATGAGGCCTTTTGGGTATAACCCAAGAGCAAATCCATGAGGGCTTAGGCCCAAAGTGGACAATATCATACCAATGTGGAGATAAGTGATGTCCTAGGTTCCTTACATTATCTTATTAACAAATCAGATTTTTCAATAATTTATAAAAAATATTTTAATAAATTTTTAAACTGAATGTTGATTAATAGCTATGGATCCTAATTTTTTTTTAGACAAAAACAAACAAACAAACAAACACCCACCCACAAAAGAATTCAGGAAAGACCCATCATATCAATAGCTTGATTATCTCACCTTATGGATCCTAAAATAAAGACTAGAAATAGAACTATCAAACCTCTCAAATAATATATCAAAATTAAATAAGACAACCAAACAGCGTTGTCAACCAGAATGATATATAAATCCTTTATAGCTTTTTTTTTTTTTTTTTTTTTTGAAAAAAAAAAAAAAAAAAAAACCAACAAAGAATAAGTTTGAAAATCCTAAAAATTTTTATCCTAGAAGCTAACTGAAATGGACTTGAAAAATTATGTATCTCAATGAAGAAAATCAATACCTCATCCACGTTAATTTCTCATCACACCCAAAAATAAATTAAAATCTTAATCTTGAGCAAACTAAACCTTTTTTTTTGGAAATGTTGGAAATCTTGTCGTCAAACCACCTGATCCGAGCTTAAGCGGAGTAAGTAAAACATCTGACTGCCTTAGGCTCTCACAAAAAAAAAAAAAAAAAAAAAAAACACATTTTTGACTCGAACTCAGGACCTGACAACCAACTCTTATCCATTTGTCACCAAACCAGAGGCTTGAGCAAACTAAACACTAATTCTACATTTAATACTCCAACTTACAACAAAATTATACAGGTACAATTTGTTGATGGTGATTCTCTGCCCCGAAGAACTGCGAAGCCCGAAGAAGGGTAGAAGGGGTTTTTGACACTTAACAGATGAGAGTCCAAGATCTTTGTGAGGATGAGAAGTCAGACAAATGACCATAACCCGAGGTGCAAACAGAGACTGACCCGAGGTAGTAAGGAGATATATTGTGTGCCCGTAACAATGGGAATGAGATTTTGAGTAAGCCAATTGAGGCACAGTCATATACACCCGAGGAAGCTTATCAGAAATAAAGAAACATAAGAATGTGATCATTAGAAGATACGAGTTAGAAGAAAATCATAACAGTTCAAAATGTCATCAAGGGAAACTATTTTTCAATATTTGTACATGCTCATAACTAAAGCGGCCAATGAGTTTAATGTTGGCTTGACCCTTTTGAAGAAAATGTGAGGAAAGTAAAGGCATCTCTGCCGACCCGACCTGGTAAAAGGAGTAGGGAGGAACGTCCCCCGTTTTGATACACCGACCCAGGGATATAGGCCAGAGTTGTAGCATTATGCTCGTCTATGAACAATGTAACCCCTAAACGGAAGTTTGAGTCTCCCAAGGGCTGATAAGATAAGAGTAGGCTAGCGACTGATGAGATGGAAGAGAGCCTCAAGCTTATCCACTGACACACAAAACCATGTGAGTGGTTGGAATACAAGTTATCACATGGGAAGAGTGTGTAGCAGTTACAAAAAATGGTAAATTAATGAGGTTCAGATGATAGAGAGCGGTGGTGTTAGACGGCAGAGCTATTATTTATAGAATGTTTGGGGAAATGAGCCTAAGCAATGATAGCATGGTAACGTAGCCGACGTCATGAATTGGTGAAATAGTTGATCTAGACGTACTATATAAAGGGGTTGAAAACTCAGTTAAAGGGGGTTGGTTCAGTTTTGTTAGCATTTTTTCATATTTCACACAACTTGTAAAAGAGAAGAAAGCTTAGTGTAACCTAGAGATAATGAGGTCGTTCTGACCCGAAGTGGTAATAAAAGTTCATTTTCCTTTGTTCCCGTGGACGTAGGTTGGATCCATTCCGCCGAACCACGTTAAATCCTTTGTCTTGTCCGTTCTTTCTATCTTTTTCCAAGTTTGATTTCGTTCTCAACTAACCAAACAAATTCACTACTTATGGGAGGTGATCGGTGTAATCACTTCTGTAACGCAAGCGCACGTATCACTCAAGTAGTATAAAATGTATCGATCCCACGAGGACTTAATACATTAGCTATTAATTAATGATGTTAAATATTTACGAGTATCTAATAGATTGATTGTTGTTTGGATGGTGATTTTTGTCTGAAACAAGTAAATAAATCAATGCGAAAGTAAATTAAAGGAAAATTCAATATTATAAAACTATATAGGGTTGTGAATTCTTCCAATATCTTTTAAAGATGATGTGGTTATCTCATATTTGTGTAAAATATTGGTTTATTAACTTGGAACACGAAATTATACAAAAGCCTCTTCCAATGGTCAGACGCAAACACCCAAATTAACCAAATTAATCATATTTCTATGTTAACCAGTTTATCTGAATTCATTATGATTAAGTTTCAATTATGGCTACCCCAGCCCGACAGGTATATTCCTATCCTGTAAGAAAATCTACCTAAAAGTCATTTGCCCTGAGGTGAGATCGTGAGCTATTGAGTCTAAGGCTAAACCTAAAATCCATTTTCCAAGTTCATTTTAAGTTTACAAAATCAATCTTATTAATAGCCAGTTAACAAGAAGCATTAAGCTTAAGGCTCAATAAATAAACCATTATATTACCCAAGACACAAAACAACCACTTATAAACGGTGATATTGGAATTCATACCACACATATATAGGACTATTAAAGATATAAATAAAGTAAATGACATAAAGTAAAGCTTGGAAATTAAAAAGATAAATTAACAATAAAGAAAATACTGGGGTTAGATGATCCACTTTTATTACTTCTAATTTAGATATCTCCCTTATTATAATATATAAACTTTACATGACATTACCAACCGACTATATAGGCGGTATCCTGATTAAGTCATATTTTTTATTAATTCCAACCGACCATAAAGGCGGTATCCCATTAAGGCAGGTTTAAATCAATTTATTTAAGTCCAACCGACCATAAAGGCGGTATCACATCAAGTCAGTTTTTAAAATAGTTTATATATTATAATTAAGGGAGATTAATCTAAATATTAGTAATAAAAGTTTTACCTTTCACCCCAGCAGATGGGAGTTACCTCCTCATACTGGAAAGTAAAATAAAGAAGTTCTTTTGCTTAAAATAAAAAATTAAATACAAGAAAGTTGTAAATAAACAAACAAGATACAATCTTCTTAGTATTCTTAAGGAAATTCCCAAAAGAATGTATGAGTTTTCATTCTGATTTCAGCCTCAATTTATAGGCAAAACTTGGTGTCACGCGTCGCGACGCATGAAACATTACGCGTTGCGACGTGCCGTTGATTGATGACACATGTACATGGCTTCCAGAGATGATGACATGTGGCACGCGTTTCGTCGGTAGCTGAATTATTGACTCTGCATTGCGACGCTGACGTCATGCTGACGTAAGCAATGACGCATGATGTCGGTAGAACAATGATTAAAGATGACATCATGATGATGCGTGTCGGCATACTGATGACGTCAGCACATTGCGATGTAGAGGTTGTGCACGTCGTGACACCGAAATGACAATTTTGCCCTTTTGTTCATTTTTCGCTATTTTGGCCCTGATTTGATTCCAGTGAGTCCTGAAACCTTATTTATCTACAAAATACAGAAAACACATCAAAATATTCACAAAACTCAAGAAACTATACAAAATATTAAGTAAAAGGCGGTAAATATTGATATATTTTCCGCTCATCACACCCTCAAACCTAACATTTTGCTAGTCCTCGAGCAAAACAATAAAATACAATACAATAAACAACTTTAAAATAAAATTAAACTTAGCCACTTTCGTAGTGATCACGGTTGCATTGAGCGTGTACAACAAGCATTTAAACCCCTAGGTGTCCCTAGTGGACGAGCTGTAGTCTCGTGAGGGCTTACAGCAACGATACCCACAAACGTCAAATGCACACAAAAGCAAAAAGATCAAACAAGTTAGTGACTAAACAAGTGAAACTTCTTATCCAAGTTAATAGTTGTTTTCTTTCTTTCTAAATTACCAAATAAGTAAATTCTCTGATTATTTTTACCATTCTCCATATACATAACCAACAAAGTATTAATCAAAATATTGTGCCCACAATATTCATAAGTGTAGTTGAAAATAAAGTAATATTTTTGTCCTAAAGTTATATCAGAATTCACACCTTTTTAGCAATGGATTTTTTTTTTGAACATCTTCAATCCATGTAGCGAGCTCTGGGCCAGTGACTCCCAAGCCAGTTGACTTTAGGGCACTAGGTGTTAAGACACTCTTACAGACTTAATTACTCGAATCTCATATATCTTTTTTTTATACATAACATCTTTAATTCATGTAACGAGCTTTGGGCCAGTGACTCCCAAACCAGTTGGTTTTAGGGCACTAGGTGTTAAAACACCCCTACGGACTTAATTACTCGGATCTTAGATGTAATTTTTTTTTAATTATTCCATTGCTTTTTAGATGCTTCCTCCAATTAAACTAGAGCACTGAATATTACAAAATTTTTAATTACAACTCATGGCCGTATGTTATCATGCATGTTGATAATACCTGTCAACTGAGCATATAAAGATCCAATTTAGTCAGTATTATGGAGAATTCACAAATTAAATAATTCAAAAGGAAGTAAACAAAAATTAACTTGTTACGAAATAGGTTGAGATACGTCTCAGGAGTGGAAATTTCTTACTCAGCTATCTCACATCAATTTCACCTGATTAGTCAAGTTAAAAAACACAAAAATAAAATATTTTTTATTTTTATTTTTTTGAATTTTTAAAATTTTTTGAAATTTTTTTACTAAACCAAATAAAAACAACACAATGAAAAAAAATAAAAATAAGATACTAATCAACTATTTCCTCCCCCAAACCTAATTGAGACATTGTCCCCAATGTCTAAAACGTAGAATAAGAGTTTAGAAGACAGTACCTGGTTAGCTGGAATTTTTCATCTAAAAAGAAAATTAAAGGTTAAGATCCAGATTTATCCGACACTTCTTACCACGATTATTGTCGAACCAGTTAATCTTGGAAATGATGGTTAATTTATGGTTCAAAAGCTAAAAGTTGGTTAATTAAATCATGGGTTGTTCTAGCAGTAAAGAGGATATCTTTTACAGGTTTTGACACGAATCCATTTCTCTGGGTATCTTCAAGAAACACACAAAGAAAGTCATAAAATCCATCAATATTAAACAACCCAATTGATTTCTGGTGTATGTTCAAGTTCGCCCAAGATAGCACTGTAAAAATCTCCTCCATCGTGCCCAAGCACCTGACAAAGCAATAAAAGCATCAACACAGTTAATCATTTCAACAAGTCGTTCTGACATACCTGGCACAATGCATTCATCTCTGTTTGATGGTCCTATAAGATTCGCTTCTGCCAAAGGTTTTGGGATGATTCCCAGAACTTGACTTCCTCTTTCTTGTACGGTCCTTGAAACGTACCCCATTAGTCAAAGATTACTACCGCTATATACCAAGTGCATATTCCTTTCAACTATGACTCTTCCCAATTCCTGTGCTGCTTCAACGAACTATGGTTTAGAACCAACTTTAGTACCGCAAAGCACACAGATATTAACAACTCGTCTTCTTGAAGTTGCTTCCATTTTTTTCCTCAAATCTGGATGTCTTCAATAGTGCAATAACGAGCTCAATTTATAGATCTTGAAAAAGGGTGAGTAATGATAGCACTAGTACCTGCCGAATAAAAATTATTAGCTAAATAGTAAAATAAATCGTGAAAGTCAAAAAGTCTGGATCTTGTCGGCGAAAATAAAAGAAAACAACAAAACAAATCACAATTATTAGTTAAAGACAAAGAGATAGTAATATTTACAAGAATTAACCGCTTGAATGACATCTAAGCGTCATGGACAAGCTTCCCATCCAATTTTCTTATAAATTGGCAAATAAGGTCTTTTAAAGTCAGTTTCCCGAGACTTAATTGTTGTCTTTCTTTTCGAAACTGTGTATGTAACATATGAATTACGTGATACACATATCCACTGCGATGTGACTCAAGATTCAATGATATGTCATCTAAAGACTCCTTACTCATGTCATCCCTAATGAATTTAATTTTATCTTTGCTGTTATCAGACACCATTCCTAAAGAATGACAACGAGTATTACATGTCATGCGTTCACATTTATAGCAAACATCTAATCTTTTAGCTCTTCTTTTCTTAGCATAGGTGATTTTTCCTAAACCATGTAGATATGAAATAAAAGAGTCAAAAGACTCACCTGCCAATCAGACTCGTGCTTCAATTAACCAACAAATGTCATTAGGAATACATTTGATCATTAGAAGTCTCATTCGTACCATGCGAGCTTTGTAGACTTTCATCAGAGAGTTTTGAGGGAGAAAAGAAAATTGCTTGTGAAGATTTGCGAGAACGTCTTCCATCCTGAAATGTGACTTTACCTACAAAAATAAAACACATCAAAACTTAATATATACACAAACTGCATGGGTCACCTCCCTACTAGCGCTAAGTTTAACATCATCAGCTAGACATTACTACCCGAACGTTAGGCTGGATCTGAAAGTGTGACACTTTCTTTTTGTCTCTCAAATGATTCTTCCCAGTAGTGCTTGACACACTTGCTTTTAACTTTGAATGTTTTATTGGAGTTGGGATCATGTAACTCAACGGCTTTATCTGGTAAAACTTGGATGATTAAGAATGAACTTGACCACCGTGATTTTAGCTTCCCATGGAAGAGTTTCAACTTGTATTTGTTTAACAATACCCGCTGCCTCGGTTCTAGTTGTATGCGCACTAACTTTTCATCATGTCTCGTCTTAGCCTTCTCTTTGTGCAGTTTGACATTCTCAAAAGGTTGTATGTAAAATTCCTTCAATTCGTTGAGTTGGTGGATTTTTTTCTCTCATGTTGCTTGTAGATCAAGATTTAACTTCTTTTGTGAGCAGTACACTTTATCTTCAAGCTCCTTAGGTAGATGACATGCTTTAAGTTTGTAAGTGGAACTTTGCATTGCATCGGAGTTCTGGACAGTACTATCTATCCCATCAAGTCTGAAACATTCCTCTTTCTTTTCGTCATCTGGGAAATTCATGGCTTTGAAAACATTGAATGTTACTTATGTTGGAAAATTATGACCCATATCATCACTATTTGTACAGATCATGGTGTTGTTGTACAAATTAACTATGTGACAAAGGAAATTACTCTTTTATCATTTGTAATTAGATTACCAAGATATATAAATGATAAAAGGTCCTTATGATTAGTTCCGGATTGAGATGATATGAGACAGTATCAATCCACGAAAGTTTAATCATTAAATATCCCTAGTCGTAGTATTATCGAGATTGGACATCGATAATGCGGAATAGACTAGTATTACACTTGTGCGCGTTGTGGGAGCATAACAGTATAGTTCTCATATATTTGGGTATTGGATACTCATGCAAGTGTAATAGGAGGTTGTGTTTACCGATGGTACGGAAACAGCTTCGCTCTGGATAGACCCCTCGGAATTCCATTGGTAGTATGACTATGTGTCTATGGAAGTCCAAATCAGGGTAGGTGTATTTGGTCTTAACCTGAGACTTGCACCGCTAATACTTACGACAATCAATATACTTTGGTTTTGGTCGTCCAGGACTTTAACAGGTTCTGTGTACGCCTCTTCTGGGTATATTGAGAATCGTAGTGTATTGGGTGTGATGTCAAGACGGAAGTATCACACCAGTCATAGTGGAGATGATGATCACGTAGGATACGGAACTGGTGCTCTTATGTACTGCAGTCATCGGGATAATATGACTAGGTCATGATTATCCGATTAAAGAGACAAGTTACCAGAGATCCGATATGTTCTTCGGACGGGGCAAACACAATTCCAGCCCCAGGCCTTGCACGTGACATCCGATGCTGGATCGATATACACAATACTACGTATACTACGCCTGATAAAGATTACATATTCCTTTAAGAATATTTCTGGAGAATTGGGTAGGCACGGTGCTTTGCTAGAAGCCAACCATGTCTTGTAAATCGGTAAAAATGTAGTACTAGGTACGTACGTGTTCGGATAGTCCGACGACTGGATTTACTGACAACATATCCGGGGATCTCATGGGTCGCTTCCCGAAGATTCACCGATGACGTATGACTCGCACATAATTAATCTAGGAGTAATTATTAGAGAGAGAAAATTAATCTGGGATTAATTACGGATAAATTTTATCTGGGATAAAATATTATTTAAATAGAGAGAACGATTAATTTGGAATTAATCGATAAAATAATATATTCGATATATTATACGAAATTAGATTTCGACGCGGAATTAAAATTAGATTTTAATTAGGGAAAACGAGTTAATTTAGAATTAATTCGCTAGCGACGTGAATAGTAATTTTGCTAGGCACAATTATTTAATTAAATTTGATTTAATTACGTCGCAACGGAAAATTCGTTAATTCGGAATTAGCGAACCCGAGCCCGGGAGTGTTTGCGGGCCCACTCGAATTTCGAATTTAAGTGCGGCCCACAAGTCACATCAAGCGTCCAATCACTAGTCAATCAAGTGATGGAAGTCACATCACTTTGAGTGAAGTGATGCTTGTCATCATTGATTTATGTGAATAGTTGATGGTGGTTGTTAAATGCATTTAATGCCATTTTTCCCTCACTTTTGCTTTTTGTTTTTTGGAAAAACAAATACAAAATGTGTAGAGATTTTGGTATATGTTTTATTAGGTTTTAGAAACCAAAATACAACAACACCACTCATCTTCTCTCTTCCTCTTATTTTCTCCTTCTCTATTTCTTTCATGGCCGAAAGTTCAACAAAGGGAAATAGAAAAATTGTGGCAATTTTTCAAGAGTGCTAGCACATATTAGGAGTCATACAAATGTGATAGGGAAACCCACCTATGGGCATGGAATCCACACCCAAGCTTGGAGCTTGACCGAAACTTGGAGAGCACAAAAAGGGAGCCATTGCCGAGAGCTTCATGGAGGAGCAAAAAGATTTTTGTTGTTCCTCGCATCGCAAAACCCGATCAAAGTGAGTATTCTGTAACTTAACTTTGTTGTATTCAAACTTATAAATGCTTAATTAATCTTGGGACTATAGTAGAAACCCAACAATGGTATCAGAGCCATGATTTAAGCATGAAATTTGATTATGGTAAAATTTGAGTAAAAATGATTTGAGCATGTTTTGATGAAATTGATTGTTGATGTACGCTTGAATAATGATAACATGGTGTTATGCATGATCAATTTGATGAAAATTGGATTGGATCAATTTTTCCCCAAATCATTGGCTTGGCCGAATGGTGTGTGCCCTAAATGTCATGGTGATTTTTGTTTTTTGAATCATTGGATGAGTTTGAAAGACTTGGGAATTGTTGATTTAGGATTTAATTGGATTAAAATCAAAATTGGACAATAAACCCTAATTGTCGTGTCTTTGTAGCATGGAAAATGATATGATTTTTTGATTCAATTATGTTGGACATGTGTTGATGATAATTAGCATGATTAATTATGTAAATTGGTGTTTTGGAAATATTAATTTGGTTAATTAATTATGGCTATACACTTTAGATTAATTTAATAGTGAAATTTGGAATTTTGTAATTTAACTAATTGGGCCAAATTTGGAATTGGGCTTGTAAAGTTGTATTTGGGCTTAATGAGCTTGGTTGGGCCAAGTTTGGTTTGGGTTAATTGGTTAGATCCAATTGGGCCCAAAACCATATCCATAAAGTCCAAATATAATTAAATGGACCTTTAATATTTAAATTGGGCCTAATGGGCCTAAATTGGTTTCTTGGCTAAAAAGGGTGATTCCTTAAATGGGCTTTGGTATTTGAGTTTAACCCATGTTGACCAAAGTCCAAGCCTTTAGAAATTAATTGAAAGCCCATTGGACTTTAATTAAATTGACATTGGATGTTAATTGGGCTTTGAGACCCGTAACGATTAGATTTGGAATCTAAGTCGTAAAGGCACATTAAAAAGTGTAATTATTTAATTTAGAATTAAATATAGAATTAGTATTAAATACAAATTAAATTGGATTTAATATTGTAGTTTAATATAATTCAAGAATTCGTACTTTGAGTACTTATTCGTAAAACGAGTTGGACTCGCAAAATCAAATCGTTGTTTGAACATTGGATGGTCATTAATTTCAGATTAATTAATTGGATTAGATTGATTGATAACATGCTTTGTGTGAATACATGGATGCGATGTATGAATAATGTATATCGGACGGATATTAGATGGGTGAGGGTAATTTTGGAAATTGTTGTAATAAATTTAGAATTTATTAAAATGGACCTGCGTGTCCAACCTATTACCTCTTGACTCTTTGTATTTCTCTTCTCACCTATTCCCCTCAATGTAAATGAGGTTTCTTTAGAAGTGTTTGTTGGTTTCTAGATTAGGTCCCAAGATCATAAAATCAAGCAATGAAACAAGTGAATACACATCAAAAGAGGTGCGGAATATACTCACATTGACCGGATCTTGCGACGCGAAGAACAAGCCATTTTTTTCTCCTTGTTGAAGCTGGGCAGTGGCCTCCTTGAACTGCTGTGGTGCTCGGTTTTGGGCTGTGAAACTCCTCCAAGATTCGGCCATTGGAGACTCCATGGAAGCTCCAAGCTTCAAGCTCCAAAATTGATTCCAAGCTCAAGTGTTCGTTTCCTATCACCTTTGTAAACTCAAGGTATGCTAGTACTTCTTCTTCTTCTTTGTATTTTCGGTCTAACCAGAAAAATGGGGAAGAAATCGGCTCTAAGCCGTGAGAAGAGAAGGAGGGAAAAGAGAGGGAGAAGAAAAACGTGAGAGTGGAGAGAGAAAAGAAAAAGAAATGTAATTAGGTTTTTATAATTTCCAAAATTAATTAAAACCATTTACCAAATTCTTTTTACTTTCCAATTACCAAAAAGTCAAAAAGCAAAAGCCCATTAATGCCTTTTCAACAACAACATCAATCACTCAATCAAGTGACAACTTGTCACATCACTCAAAGTGACATTTGATTTGACGCTTGATGTGACTAACGATTTGACGCATGATTTGACTTGCGTGCCGCACTCGAATTTGAAATGCGAATGCGCTCGCAAATAATTCCGGGCTCGTGTTCGCTAATTCCTAATTAACGAATTTTCCGTTGCGACGTAATTAAACGATTATGCCTAGCGAAATCACAATTCACGTCGCTAACGAATTAATTCTAAATTAATTTGTTCGCCCGAATTAAAATCTAATTTCAATTCCGCGTCGAAATCCAATTTCTAATAATATATCAAATATATTATTTTATCGATTAATTCCAAATTAATCGTTCTCTCTCTTTTATTAATATTTTATCCTAGATAAAATATCTCCGTAATTAATCCCAGATTAATTTTCTCTCTCATCAAATTAATCTCAGATTAATTAAAGTGCGAGTCATTGACCGGCGTAAACACACACGTATAACGCAAGCGCACGTATCGTTCTAGTAGTATAAAAATATCGATCCCACGAGGACTTAATTCCTAATGTTGTTATTAATTATTGATACTATTTATTTACAAATATCTATTTAATGGAAAAGAGAATGATTGTTTGATTGGTTGAAAGTGGTTTTACAAAATAAATAAATAAATAAAAGACAAAAGAAAATACTAAGGAAAATAACAAAAGACACAAATATCTAGGGTTGTGAATCCTTCTAATATCATTTAAAAGATGAAGTGGTTATTTTATGTTTGTGTAATAAATTAGTTTACTAACCTGGAACACTAAATTATGCAAAAGCCTATGTCGATGGTCAGACGCAAATACCCAGTTTAACCCAATTGAACCATATGTCTATGTCAACCAAATTATCTGGATTCATTAAGTTTAAGTTCCAATTATGGCTGCCCTCGCCCGACAGGTATATTCTTATCCTGTAAGGAAATCTATTAAAGGGTTATCTATCCTCAAGGAAGATCGTGGGCTATTAAGTCTAAGGCTGAAACCTAAAATTCCTTTGTCAAGTTTATTTTAGATTTACCACATCAATCTTATTAGTGGCCATTATTAACAAGACGCATTAAGCTTAAGACTTAATAAGTAAACCTTTAAATTACCCAAACTATAAAATAACCCCTTATAAACCGGTGATATTAGAATTCATCACAACCCCAGATAACTAACACATAACTAGGGCTAGTACAACTTAAAAGTAAAAGACATAAAGTAAAGCTGAAAAGTAAAATACAATAAAATGCTAAGGTAAAAGGAATTACTTTTACTACTACTACTTTAGATATCTCCCATAAAATAATATATAAACTTGTGATAATAATACCAACCGACCATATAGGCGGTATCCTGATTAAGTCAAATTAAGTCCAACCAGCCATAAAGGCGGAACCAAAATTAAATTGCCAACCGACCAATCTGGCGGTATCCTTTATTAGTCAGGTTTAAACCAGATTAAAATGAATTACCAACCGACCAATCTGGCGGTATCCTTTTTAAGTCAATATTTTTAATAATGAATATATTATTTTTAAGGGAGATTAATCTAATAGTAACAGTAAAAGAATTACCTTTCACCCTAGCTGGAGAAGTTACCTCCTCATGGTAAATAGTAAAAACTGTAAAAAGTAAAAAGTAAAAATTAAATTACTATTATTACAAAACGTAATTAAATTTTTACAAAACTAAAAACTAAAAATTAAAAAAAAAAAACTAAAAACTAAAGAATCTAGAGAGAGAAACTCTCTCTTTAGAAGGAATTGAAGAGAGAGGAAGGTGCAATGAATTCTGAAATCTCGAGCTCAATTTATAGGCCTCGGTAGGATCCAGCGTCGCGACGCCAGGTCCTCAGCGTCGCGACGCCAGATTTGTCGACGTGGCACGCTCTGGTTCGCTGGTTTGAAGATTCTGGATAAGATGATAAGGTGACACGTGGCAGAGTGGTTGGGCTTCAATTATTGTGACACGTGGCGGCTTCTGATTGGTCGCTGAGATTCTTATCCGCCACGTGTCAGATAAGGATAGGATACTCAATTATTGATGCTGACATGGCGGTGACGTGGCGACGACGTGGCGGTGATGTGGCGACACGTGGGAAAGAGACTGTCGGCACCATAGAATTGCGACACGTGTCACGCTGTGATTGGATGATGCTGACGTGGCAAGTTGACATGGTTGACCTTGTGACATGGCGGATGACGTGGCGTGACACATGGCGAAGTTGACTTTTTGACCGATGACATGGCTGATGACGAGGCGACACGTGTCAACTCTGAGTGTCGGCAGCATATGATGATGACACGTGGCACGGCGCACGTTAGCAGGTCGGATGTGATGGTGACACGTGGCACGGCGCATTTTAGCAAAGTCAAACTTTTCTCAGATTCTGATTTGTGGACCCGGCGCACGTTAGCACTATTCGGCGTAGTTTAGACGTCGCGACGCTGAAGTCTGGGCGTCGCGACGCGCTTAAGACCAAAATATCCCTGTTGACGCATTTTTGTCCGTTTTTGCCCCAAATTGCCTTCAATGCTTTCCAAACTTTATTTTATCTACAAAATAACACAAAACATATCAAAACGTTCACAAAACTCAAGAAACTATACAAAATATTAGGTCAAATGAGTGGGAAATAGTGATATAAATACCACTCATCACACCCCCAAACCTAACATTTTGCTAGTCCTCGAGCAAAACATAAAATAAAATAACAAAAATAAATTAACTAAGCCACTTTCGTAGGGATCACGGTTGCATTTAGCGTATGCAACAAGCCTTTAAACCCCTAGGTGTCCCTAGTGGACGAGTTGTAGTCTCGTGAGGGCTTACAGCAACGAAACCCACAAACGTTTTTACAAAAGTAAAAAGATAGTTAAAACTAATGCACACAAAAGCAAAAAGACAAGCGAAAAGAGAATAAAGATGTTAGTGACTAATCAGGTGAAACTTTTACTCCAAGTTACTAGTTGTTTTGTTTCATTCTAAATTACCGAATAGGTAAATTCTCCGATTATTTTTACCATTCTTCACATACATAGCCAACAAAATATTAATCAACTCATTTTTGCCCACAACAGTCATAAGTGCAGTTGATAAGAGAGTAATATTTTTGTCCTAAAGTTCTATCAGATTTCACACCTTTTTTGCAGCAATGGAATAATTTTTCTCATTTTCTGATTTTTTCTTTGATTTTTCACTTTTCTATTTTTTATTTATATACAATATCTTCCATCTATGTAGTGAGTGTTGGTTCGGTGGCTCCCAAACCAGTTGGCTTTAGGGCACCAGGTGTTAAGACACCCCTACGAACTTAATTACCCAGACTTCAGATATATATATTTTTGCAGCATCTTCGATCCATGTAACGAGCTTTGGGCCAGTGACTCCCAAACCAGTTGTTTTTAGGGCACTAGGTGTTAAAACACCTTTACAGACTTAATAACCCGGATCTTAGATACTTTATTTTTGTAAATCAGATTTTTTTTTTTTTACTCCACTGCTTTTTGAGATGTTTCCTCCAATTAAACTAGAGCACTGAATATTACAAACTTTTCAATTTTAGCTCATGTCGTATGTTACTATATATGTTGATAATATCTGTCAACTGAGCATATGAAGATTCCTTTTAGTCCGTTTTAAGGAGAATTCACAAATTAAATAATTTAAAAGGAAATAACAAAAATTAACTTGTTTCGAAATAGGTTTGAGATACGTCTCAGGAGTAGAAACTCCTTACTCAGCTATCTCTTACCAATTTCACATTTTTGGTCAAATAAAAACACAAATATTTTTGTAATTTTTGAAAAATTTCCATTTTTTTTGTATTTTTCGAAAAATTTTGGACTAAAAAATAAAAACAACATACAAACTAAAAAAAGGTACTGATCAACTAATTCCCCCCCCAAACCTAAATGAGACATTGTCCCCAATGTCTTAAACAGTAAAAGGAGAGTTAAGAAGGTCGTACCTGGTTAGTTGAAAATCTACAGGAAATTAAAGGTTAAGATCCAGATTAGTCCGACGCCTCTTACCACGATCGTCCTCGGACCAATTTATCTTTGAAAGGATAGGGTCAACTTGTGGTTCATAGGCTATGAGTTGGTCTATTAGATCCGGAGCAGTTCTGGCAGTGAAGAGGAGTTCTTTCATAGGTTTTGACACGAACCCATTTCTCCGAGCATCATCAAGAAACACACAAAGAAAATCAAAATCCATCAACGTTGAGCAGTCCAAGTGGTTTCTGGTGTATGTTCAGGTTCGCCCAAGATAGTACAATAAAAATTTCCTCCAATGTGCCCAAGCCACCTGGCAAAGCGATAAAAGCATCAGCACGGTTAATCATTTCTACCAGTCGTTCAGACATACCTGGCACGATCAATTCCTCTCCGTTTGATGATCCAATAAGATTTGCCTCTGCCAAGGGTTTTGGGATGATTCCCAAGACATGACTGCCTTCTTCCTGAACGGCCTTTGAAACGATCCCCATAAGTCCAAGATTGCCTCCGCCATATATTAAATGCATATTCCTTGCAGCTAAGACTCGACCCAATTCCTGTGCTGCTTCTATGTATTGTGGTTTAGTTCCAACACTACTACCGCAAAACACACAGATGTTTTCAACTCGTCTTCTTGAAGTAGCTTCCATTTTTTTATGTGTTTCTTTCTCAAATCTGGATGCCTTCAAAAGTGCAATGACGGGCTGAATTTATAATACCTGAAAAGGGTGAGTAAAAATAGCACAAGTATCTTCCAGAGGACGATTAGTAGCTAAACAACAAAAGAAATCGTGAAAGGTCAAAAAGTCTGGATCCTGTCTACGAAAATAAAGATAATTACAATAGAAAAGCGAATCAAAGCAATAATTAAGACAACGGAATTGTGTACGCAATACGCCACTCGCTTAGTATAAATTCATTAGGATGTGTCTCAAGATTTCATTCCTTATTCAGCTATCGCTAATGAATTGTTTCTCTTCTTTGATTGCGAAACACAATTCCTTCTATCTTAAAATGCTTCGTTTGTGCCTTTCCCTAAAAAAATAACACACAAAATTAAAAAGTTCACACAAAATTACAACAAATATTACAACAAATTGCATGGGTTGCCTCCCTGCTAGCGCTAAATTTTTCGTCTTCAGCCAGACGTGACTGAAATTCATCTGTTAAGGAGGTTTCAATGTCGTTTTAGATGTCCGATCAAAAACAATCCCGTGAGCGTTGCTTTTGAAGGGTCTCTTCCAACGGTAAGGTGGCAAAAATAGTTTTGTCTCATTCAGTGCTCGTGCTACCTTTTTGCTCCTTGTTGTTCCAGTGGTTCCTGCAAAGAAAGAAAGAAAATCAGGAGGTCTTATATGGTGCTTGACTTGGAATGGAAGTTCCATTCTGTCAAGCTTCTGGGTGATATCTTTGATTTGTACTCCCCAAAACAGCGATGTTTCTCCTGAATGCTCTGGATCTTTATTAGGTCAGACATTTACTTCTCCATTTGCTTTGCTTCTTTCTCCACCTTTTCTTCACAGATGAATTTAAAAATTTTTGTATTCAGCTCTTCATCTGTCATCTGTGAAATACATGCTTCAAAATTGTCAACCAGAGGATGCAAAGATGTTTCTGACATTAGGTCTTCATCCTCTGATATGATTGGAATGGATGGTTCAGATAGATCTTCTTCAAACATCATGGTAAAACATGCTCCAAGATCTTCATTTTGAGGATTGAAAGTTTGATCCTCCGTTGTTGGTGCAGTTGGTACAAATAGATCAGCTTCATCCTCGTCAGAGTCTGAATAATAAAAGTCAAATTGAGACTTTGCCGGTTCGGGCTCCTGAACTAATACCTCTGGTTGTTGATACTGCTCAGCCTCCTCCTCTGTTGAAGTGTCATTGTGAAATGATTGGTACTCGAAGGCTTCATCAGTGTCATCTGAAACTGGTTCTTGAGGTATGTAGTCCTGGTTTTCTGTGAATTGGCTCATTTGATCTGTCATCCTCTGAATGAATTCTGATTGTCTCTGAATACTTTCAAATTGTTTCTGGCTTGTTTCAAGTATTTCATCCAACTTTTGTTTCTCAAACATATCTTTGAGCATGTTTAACAACTGATCTTCCTCTGATGGATAGGATACTCAATTATTGATGCTGACGTGGCGGTGACGTGGCGACGACGTGGCGGTGACATGGCGACACGTGGGAAAGAGACTGTCGGCACCATAGAATTGCGACACGTGTCACGCTGTGATTGGCTGATGCTGACGTGGCAAGTTGACTTGGTTGACCTTGTGACTTGGCAGATGACGTGGCGTGACACATGGCAAAGTTGACTTTTTGACCGATGACATGGCTGATGACGAGGCGACACGTGTCAACTCTGAGTGTCGGCAGCATATGATGATGACACGTGGCACGGCGCACGTTAGCAGGTCGGATGTGATGGTGACACGTGGCACGGCGCATTTTAGCAAAGTCAAACTTTTCTCAGATTCTGATTTGTGGACCCGGCGTACGTTAGCACTGTTTGGCGTATTTTAGACGTCGCGACGCGCTTAAGACCAAAATATCCCTGTTGACGCATTTTTGTCCGTTTTTGCCCCAAATTGCCTTCAATGCTTTCCAAACTTTATTTTATCTACAAAATAACACAAAACATATCAAAACGTTCACAAAACTCAAGAAACTATACAAAATATTAGGTCAAATGAGTGGGAAATAGTGATATAAATACCACTCATCAGTCATACATCATCGGTGAATCTTCGGGAAGCGACCCATGAGATCCCCGGATATGTTGGCAGTAAATACGGTCGTCGGACTATCCGAACACGTAAGTACCTCGTACTACGTTTGTACCGATTTACAAGACAAGGTTGGCTTCTAGCAAAGCGCCATGCCTACCCAATTCTCCGGAAATATCCTTACAGGAATTAAGGATCTTTATCAAGCGTAGTATACCGTAGTATTGTGTATGTCGATCCAGTATCGAATGTTCACGTGCTAGGCCTAGGGCTAGAATTGTGTTTGCCCCGTACGAAGCACATATCGGATGTCTGGCAACTAGTCTCTATAATCGGATATACATGACCTAGTCATAATATCCCGATAGCTCGAGCATTTAAGAGAACGAGTTCTGTATCCTATGTGACCATCATCTCCATATGACTGGAGTGATACTTCCGTCTTAACATCACACCCAACACACTACGATTCTCAATATACCCAGCATTGGCGTACACAGAACCTGTTAATGCCCTGAACGACCTCAACCAAAGTATATTGATTGTCGCAAGTATAAGCGGTGCAAGTCTCAGGTTAAGACCAAATACACCTACCCTGATTGCAGACTCCCATAGACACATAGTCATACTACCAATGGGATTACGCAGGGGTCTATCCAGAGCAAAGCTGTTTCCCATACCATCGGTAAAACACAACCTCCTATTACACTTGCATGAGTATCCTATACCCAAATATATGAGAACTATGCTATTGTGCCCTCACAACGTGCACAAGTGTAATATTAGTCTTTTACGTATTTATCGATGTCCAATCTCGATAATACTCTGACTAGGGATATTTAATGATTTATCCTACGTGGACTGATACTGTCTCATATCATTCTTCGTCCAAGAACAAATCATAGGGACCTCTCATCATTTATACATCTAGGTGATCTAATCACAAATGATAAGAGTGCAATCTCCTTTGTCACATGGTTAATTTGTACAACAACACCGTGATCAGTACAAATAGTGACGCTATGGGTCATAATTGTCCAACAGTGTTATGTAATTGGGTAGAAGTAATATTTGTGCTAGCGGGAGAGATGAAAGGGAGAGATTTATTCTAGGAACAAAATGTGTTAAGTATTCATCCACATATCATTATTATTTTATTTATACGCGCCTTATTATGTTTTTTTTAAAATGCATGTTTAAGGGTGTATGATGATGAGACCTAATAAAGATAATTAATTGGTTGCCAATTACGCAAAAAACCCTCAAAATATATTAAGCGTTTTTCCTTCCATTGAGTGATTCTTACTCAAGATCCAAGATTGGCACTGGTTTGTTGGCCAAAGTCAATACCTTTGTCCATTGCGGATGTGTTTGAATCATGAAGGCTTTGTTCCATATCGTGTGTCTTGTCCAAGTTGTGATTTGTTGGCCAAAGTCAATATCATTTCTTGTCCATCGATATCGATTACGAAGCTTTCCAAAGTCAATGGGTCCCGCTTAACTGGAATCATTAAGTTTGTTTTGCCAAAGCCAAGGCTTAATTGATTCATAGGAAAAATGTTAGGGAATATATTGGATATATTGGCATATATAAGATATATGTTTCGGACTTGGATGTCCACCTACTGGATCTAGGAATTGGATGAGATCCAATTGATCTTAGAGATCTACCTAGTTAAATATCATACAATTTGTTGGCCAAAGTCAAGATTGTGTGTAATTTAATGGGATCCTAGCCCACTAGGAAACAAGGTTTCCCGAGTACTCAACAGAGGGTTAGAGGCTCACCGAAAAATAGTGGGAGGCAAATATTAAATTTGCAAATTCGTTTAGTTACTTGTCAATACGCGCTCATTTCAATTTTTCGTCATCAAATTAATATATTAGTTGGACTAATATTTAATCGTTGTTTTAATAAAACAGTTGGACTGTATTCAAACTACTTCAAATTATAGTTGATTATATAATTGGATTATAGTAATCAATATATTTGAATTTAACCAATTTAAATTATAGTTGATTATATAGTTAGACTATAGTAATCATTATAATAAATAGTACCTAAAATCGTTGATTTGATAGTTAGATTATTGGAATCAAGATAAATGAAAGATTAGCATTTAGAACATAATCCTGGGAGAAAATATTTTTTAAACGGCTTTAATTTTCAGATTGGGAATAAAATCTCAGGATAGTCCTGGGGACCGAGAAGTTACTTTATTTGATAGAGTGACGTCTTGAGCCTAAGCCCGGAGTTGAGCAAATAGTAGAACATGATATTTGGAATATTCATGTGATGATAACTTTAGTGCTTAATCCGTTATGCTTGCCGCAAAGACTCCTTAATGTCTTAGTCAGAACTAAGGATTAGATCCTTATAGTATGATATTGAAATTGAAGGATCTTCATAGATCTATCCTTAGATCTTAGAAGTACAAATTGCATTATAAAACTCTTGGAGAGTTAATGGCTATACTCAAGAAGACAGAGCCAGAGCTTCTAAAAGAGGCAAAGGCAAAATCATCACGGTCTTCTAGGAAGAAAAAAGGACATATCCCAAGATGTCTGCCTAAACTATAGCAAACGGGGTCATTGAAGCGTGACTGTCGTATGGATAAGGCAGACATGAAGGAAGTGAAAGCGGGGCAAGGCTCCGGCTTCAAGCCTGTTTGTCATAAACATATTCATAACTAGTTTCAAAATTGGATTTTGATACTAAATGTGGTACATAAATATGTACTGATGTGCAGAATCTGCTGATAAGCAGGAGACTGACTTCAGTTGAGATTGATCTGCGAATCAGAAACGGGATGAGAGTCGCTGTTTTAACCATAGAGACCTAAGTTTAGAAACTACCCTTCGGGTGTGTACTTAAATTAGGAAACTTTTACAATGTAACTAGTTTGACTAGAAACATTATCTATGTATCAGGGTTTAACCCGTTACGGGTATACCTTTATATTCTAGAACACTAAAGTGTTTTATTTTATAAAGATGATATTGAGATAAACACATTAGATGTAAATTGTTGGACAGTAATGACCCATAGCGTCACTATTTATACAGATCATGGTGTTGTTGTACAAATTAACTATGTGACAAAGAAAATTACTCTTTTATCATTTGTGATTAAATCACCAAGATGTATAAATTATGAAAGGTCCATATGATTAGTTCCTGGATTGAGATGATATGAGACAGTATCAATCCACAAAAGTTAAATCATTAAATATCCCAGTCAGAGTATTATCGAGATTGGACATCGATAATGCGGAAAAAACTAGTATTACACTTGTGCGTGTTGTGAGGGCATAACGTCATAGTTCTCATATATTTGGGTATATGATACTTATGCAAGTGTAGTAGGAGGTTGTGTTTTACTAATGGTACGGAAAACAGCTTCGCTCTAGATAGACCTCTCGGAATTCCATTAGTAGTATTACTATGTGTCTATGGAAGTCCGAATCAGGGTAGATGTATTTGGTCTTAACTTGAGACTTGCACCGCTAATACTTGCGACAATCAATATACTTTGGTTTTGGTCGTCTAGGGTTTTAACAGGTTCTGTGTACGCCTCTTCTGGGTATATTGAGAATCGTAGTGTATTAATGGAGATGATGATCACGTAGGATACGGAACTGGTGCTCTTATGTATTGCAGTCATCGGGATAATATGACTAGGTCATGATTATCCGATTAAAGAGACAAGTTACCAGAGATCCGATATGTGCTTCGGACGGGGCAGACACAACTCCAGCCCAAGGCCTTACACGTGACATCCGATACTGGATCGAGATACGCAATACTACGTATACTACGTCTGATATAGATCACATATTCCTGTAAGGATATTTCTGGAGAATTGGGTAGGCATAGCGCTTTGCTAGAAGCCAACCTTGTCTTGTAAATCGGTATAAACGTAGTACTAGGTACTTACGTGTTCGGATAGTCCGACGATCGGATTTACTGCCAACATATCCGGGGATCTCATGGGTCGCTTCCCGAAGATTCACCGATGACGTATGACTCGCACTTTATTAATCTGGGATTAATTAGATGAGAGAGAAAATTAATCTGGGATTAATTACGGAGATATTTTATATGGGATAAAATATTAATTAAAAAGAGAGAACGATTAATTTGGAATTAATCGATAAAATAATATATTCGATATATTATACGAAATTGGATTTCGACGCGGAATTAAAATTAGAATTTAATTCGGGCGAACGAGTTAATTTAGAATTAATTCGTAAGCGACGTGAATAGTAATTTTGCTAGGCATAATTATTTAATTTCGTCGCAAAGGAAAATTAGTTAATTTGGAATTAGCGAACCCGAGCCCGGGAGTGTTTACGGACGCACTCGCATTTCAAATTCAAGTGCGGCCACAAGTCACATCAAGCACCAAATCACTTGTCAATCAATTGATGTGATGTCTAGTCACTTTGAGTGATGTGATAACTTGTCATTGTGATTAATGGTGGTAGTTGGCAAAGCTTTAATGCTTTGACTTTTTGGAAAAAGAAAAATGTTATATGTTTAATTGGTTTTTGAAAACAATTAACTAATACAATTTTTGTAACAACCAACACACATTTCTCTATTCTCTCTTCTCTCCTTCACGCCCAAGGGGCTGCACTTCTTCTTCTGTTTTCTGCTCACTGCCGAGACATATAAGGAGAAGCAAATGATGATTTTGTTGCAAAATCAAGAGTGCTAGCACACAATGGAGTCATCCTAAGGTGATAGGGAAACCTACTTGTGAGCATGGATTCACTTCACCAAGCTTGGAGCATCAATGGAGGACCATGACCGAAAATTGGAGAAACAAAATTCAGCTCACTGCCGAGACCACCTTGGAGGGAGAAAAAGATTTTTGTTCTTCGTCGCATCGCCTCAACCGATCGATGTAAGTATTCCGCAACTTCTTTGATGTATTCGCACTTGTTTTTCATTGCTTTAATCGATCCTCGGGACCGTAGAAACCCAACAATGGTATCAGAGCGAAGTTGAGCATGAAACTTGAATTTAGGGTTAAAATTAGGTAAATTGATTTTGAGCATGATTTAATAAAATTAATTGATTGATATGCTTGAATGATGTTTAATTGAAGTTGGATTGGATCAATTTCATGAAAATTGATTTGGAACAATTTTCCCCAATTGGGTTGGCTTGGCCGAATCTACATGAACCCTAATGTCTTGGTATTTTGATTTTTTGATTCATTGGATGAGTTGAAATCAATTGGGAATTGTTGATTTGAGAATTAATTGGATTGAATTTGAAATTGGACAAAATTTCCCTCATTGCCGAGACTTATAGCATGTAAATTGGGTTTGATTTTTGATTAAAATAAGTTGGACATGTTTTGATGTTGATAAGCATAATTAATTGTGTAAATTGATGTTTTAGAAATGTTAATTTGGGTGATTAATTATTGTTGGCAAATTCTAAGGTCCCAAGATCATAAACAAGGATGAAAATGAAGTGCGAATACATCGACGAAGTCGCGGAATACTCACATCGATCGGTTGAGCGACGTGGAGGCAAACGAGGCAACAAAAACGAACTGCTGTCCTCCTTCCCTGGTTCGGCAGTTTGCAGTTTTTCTTCACTGGTTTTGGCTCGGTTTGAGTCCATGTAGATGAGCATGATTAGTTATGTTAATTAATGTTTTAGAAATGTTAATTGGGTAATTCATTGTGTAATGCACTTTATGTAATTAAATTGAAAAAATTGGATTTTTTGTGATTTAATTATAATTGGGCCTATTTTGTGAAATGGGCTTAAGTGTTGTAATTGGGCTTGTTGGGCTTTGTTGTACAAAGTTGGGTTAAGGCAAATTGGATTGGATCCAATTGGGCCCAAAACTGCATCCATAAAGCCCAAATGCGACTTAATGGACCTTTAAAGTTTAATTGGGCCTAATGGGCCAAGATTGATTTTTGGGCTTATGGGGTAACTCCTGGATTGGACTTTGGTTATCGGTTTGACCCGAGTTGACCAAAAGTCCACGCCGTAAGAAATTAATTAAAAGCCTATTGGACTTTAATTAAACTAACGTTGGACGTTAATCGGGCTTTGAGACCCGTTGCGATTAAATTTGGAATTTAAGTCGTAAAATGTTTATTATTAAAGTGAATTATTTAATTTGGAATTAAATAGTGAATTAGAATTAAATACATATTAAATTGGATTTAATGATGTAGTTTAATTTAATTCGAGAATTCGTACTTTGAGTACTTATTCGAAAAAACGAGTTTGACTCGAGCAAAATCAAATCGTTGTTTGAACATTGGATGATCACTAATTATCAGATTAATTAATTTGATTAGATTGATTGATAACATGCTTGTGTGAATACATGGTTGCGATGTATGAATAATGTATATCGGATGGATATTAGATGGGTGGGACAATTTTAGAAATTGTTGTAATAAATTTGATTTATTAATTGGACCTGCGTGTCCAGCCTTATTACCTCTCATTTCTTTGTATTCTCTTCTCACCTATTCCCCTAAATGTAAATGAGGTTTCTTTAGAAGTGTAGTGTAACGGGTAGAAGTAATACTTGTGCTAGCATGAGAGAGAAATAGAGAGATTTGATCTAGGATCATTGTGTAAAGTATCCATCCGCATATCATTATTATTTTTCATATGCGCTTTATTATGTGTTTAGAATGCATGTTTAAGGGTGTATGATGATGAGACCTTAACAAAGATAATAAATTGGTTGCCAATTTGCACTCGAAAAACCCTCACAAAATATTAAGCATTTTTCCTTCCATTGAATGATTCTTACTCAAGATCTAAGACGACATTGGTTTGTTGGCCAAAGTCAAGGCCTTTGCCTGTCGAAGATGTGTTTGAATCACGAGAGCTTTGTTACATGTTAGTGTCTTGTCCAAGTTGTGGTTTGTTGGCCAAAGTCAAGACCACTTCTTGTCCATCGACATTGATTACGAAGCTTTCCATGGTCAAGGGTCGCGCTTGACTGGGATCACTAAGTTTGTTGTGCCAAAGCCAAGGCTTAGTTGATTCAGAGGAAAAAGGTTAGGTAATACATTGGATGTATTGGCATATATAAGATATATGTTTCGGACTTGGATGTCCCCCTACCGGATCTAGGAATTGGATTGGATCCAATCGATCTTAGAGATCTACCTAGTTAATTATCATACAATTTGTTGGCCAAAGTCAAGATTGTGTGATATTTAACGGGATCCTAGCCCACTAGAAACGCGATTTCCCGAGTACTCGACAGAGGGTTAGAGGCTCGCCGAAAAATAATGGGAGGCAAGAATATAATTTGCAATATTCGTTCAATTACTCGCCATACGTGCTCAAACAAACATCATTGGTCAAAGAAATTAAAATGTTAGTTGGACTAATATTTAAATTGTTGTTTTAATAAATAGTTAAACTATATATTCAAACTATTCATTTATAGTTGATTTTATAATTGGATTATAGTAATCAATATAATTGATTTTAATCTATTAAATTGTAGTTGATTAAATAGTTGGACTATTGTAATCATTATAATAAATAGTACCTAAATCATTGATTAAATAGTTGGACTATTAGAATCAAGATAAAATTGAAAGATTGACATTTAAAACATAATCATAGGGAAAATGTATTTAAATGGTTTAATTTTCAGATTGGGAATTAAATTTCAGGATGGTCCTGGAAAATAATAAGTTACTTTATTTAATAAAATAACGTATTATGTCTGAGTCTGGAGTTAAGCAAATAAGTGGAACATGATATTTGGAATATTCATGTAATGATAACTTTAGTGCTTAATCCATTATACTTGTCATATAGACTCCTTAATTTCTTTATCAGAATTAAGGATTAGATTCTTAAAGTATGATATTGAAATTGAAGGATCTTCATAAATCTATACAAGATTTTAGAAGTAAATAAATTGCAATAGTTAACTCTTGGAGGGTTAATGACTATTCTCAAGGAGAAAAGTCAAACTTTGCAATTAGGCAACTAGCGCAAGGCGCACCTTACTTCGATATTCCAGAATGCCAAGGCTTGGCCAAAGGCTTCTGAAGTGTGAAAAAATGGCAAAGGCAAAATCATTATAGTCTTCTAGGAAGATAAGAGGACATATTCCAAGAAGGAATTGAAGACGAGCAAGGCTCTGACTTCAAATATGTTTGTCATAATTATGTTCACTACTAGTATTAAAATTAGATTTAAATACTTAGTGTGGTACATAAATATATGTATTGATGTTTAGAATCTGTTTTGAACATGATACTGACTTCAATAGAGATTAATCTGCGAATCGGAAATGGGACGAAAGTCGCTGTTTTGACCGTAGATACCTAAGTTTAGGAACTACCCTTTGGGTATGTACGTAAATTAGGAAACTGTTATAATGTAACTAGTTTGACTAGGAACATTATCTTTATATCAGTGTTTAATCCGTTGCGGATTGAACCTTTATATTTTAGAACACTAAAGTGTTTTATTATATAAAGATGATATTGAGATAAACACATTAGATGTGAATAACAGAATTTATATTTTGAATATAAATTAAATCTCAAATATATAACATGACAAACAAATAGCTCAAACTGATTTGATCAGAAGAAACTTAATAGTGGCAATGTTGTCTGGGACACATTAAACAAGAATCGTATATTCGCACTTTTGAAAGAGCGGGTACTAGGACTGATTTGAATCTAATCAAATAAAGTCTACGAATCTAGTTTATTGGGCAAAATGCCTAAAACACTATTTACTTGGTAAAAGTGTAAATGCCACCGATCTGATAGCCCTAGTTCATAGTGAAGCAAGTGGGCCCATGTCTAGCTGGGCTAGAGGTGGATATGAATATTTCGTAACCTATACGGATGTGGCATCGCGTTATGGTTATGTGTTTCTTTTGAAGAACACAAATCGAAAACTTTTACAGTTTCGACACGAAATAGACATACAGATCGGCTACAGTATTATTTCGTCACGGTAAGACCGTAATGAAAAATACTCAAGCAATAAGTTTCTAAAATACTTGAAAGAGTAAAGTATTCTTTCAAAAGAGGACTCCTCCCGGAACACGTCAATTTGACGGTGTGTCCGAACCGAGTAACCGAATTTTGTTAGACATGATTAGGTTAATCATGAGTCGCTCTGAGCTACCATTTCCTTCCACGGATACACATAAACAGTGCAGAACTTATTTAGAATAAGGTTCCATTAAAAGCTGTTTGACAGATAACATATTAGATATGAACGGGAAAGGAACCGGGTTTCACATTCCTGTTAAATTTGGGAATGCTAGGCATATGTTTGGATGATACCAAACTAAAACCCAAATTGGATAAGTGCCAATTGTAGGATATCCTAGGGATACCAAAGTATTGTACTTATACAACTCACTTGAGAACAATTGGATTGTTGCTCACCATGCGGTTTTTCTGAGAGGAATACCGATATGCAGTGGTAAGTTGGAGGATAGTAAAACTCGATGAAAAATCGGAGTAATACTATTCCAGGCACCGATTCCTAATGGAACACAAATAGTTCATCAAGGATGAAACTATTACCATTAATCTTCGTATACACAATAACCGCGTATGTCGGAGAGATTCAGAAAACAACCTGGGGTATGGGTTTCTGATCTCACCTCAAGTGATACAAGGTATCGACTCCAAATTATGACAAAGTGTCATGAGTCCGAAATGGATTCCATGTATGTCAACAAGTTTGGATACTAGTTGATGTACCGCAAGGCATTGTGCCTACTGGTACTTTATAAGTCTTCAAGGAAGACATACATGAAAGGCAACATACCAACGTATAAAGCTAGGCTTTTAGCGGAAATGTATCGTTATCAATATTGTGTTGATTATGATTCAACCTTTTACCTGTTGTCACGGTAAATCCATTTGGATAATGCTTGCTAATGTTGCATGTTTCATGTATGAAATATGTCAGCTTCACGGGAAAATCGCTTTCCTACAAAGGAAACCTTTTGGAGGATGTTTACAACATCATGTCGGTTTTGTCGTACCAAAACTAGCAAACGAGGTTTGCAGGTTATTCGATCCATGTTTGGATTGAAGCAAGCATAGGTTCTTGGAATTATCATTTTGATGTAATCATAATGGAGTATGATTTAATTCAAAACGTAAATGATTCTTATGTACACAAGAGGGTTAGTGGGAGCGCACTGACAGTGGCTGTCTTATATAAATAATGATAATATGTCATTTCTTGGAAATGAAATTCCCATAAAATAATTATCGGCGAAAGCTTGGCTTTCAGAAAACTCTCCGAGAATCGTACATTGAAAAATGTACGCTACCTGGTGTCTCATACGCTTTGAGCGTATGAAGTCACAAACAGGCCAATCCAAGTGATAGTCACTGGATTGATATTAAGAACATCTGTTAGTATCTTAGAGAACTAAGGATGCTGTCTTAGTCTATGAAGATAGAGAACTTGAAGTGACTGGGATCACTACCACAAGTTTCCCAACCGATAAAAATGGTACTATACAGTTTGAATAACGGTACAGTGAGCTGGAAATCTTCCAAGCAAGATATTGTTACCGAATAAACAACAAATTGGATTATTGTTGCAGCTGAGACAGCAATAGAAGCCTTCTGGGGTCGATAAAATCTAATTAGATTAGATATAGTTCTCTTAGCAGCTGAGCTAGGCTTCAGCACATGCTAAAGAATTAATGGTCTCATCAACGATCCAGATAAATACTTCGATATTCATCTGATTCGTTCGGATCATACATCGTGGCGATGTGATGATCAAATAAATTGCATCAGACGATAATCATGAAAATCCACTGACGAAAACCTTTTCTCAGCAATTTGAGCCAACCGTACATAGTTCGGGTGGTAGACACTCGAGTGACTGGCTATAGGCCAAGTGGGAGATTGTTGGACAATTATGACCCATAGCGTCACTATTTGTATAGATAATTGTGTTGTTGTACAAATTAACTATGTGACAAAGAGATTGTACTCTTATCATTTGTGATTAGATCACCTAGATGTATAAATGATGAGAGGTCCCTATGATTTGTTCCTGGATAGAGAATGATATGAGACAGTATCAGTCCACGAAGGATAAATCATTAAATATCCTTAGTCAGAGTATTATCGAGATTGGACATCGATAAATACGTAAAAGACTAGTATTACACTTGTGCGCGTTGTGAGGGCACAACCGCATAGTTCTCATATGTTCAGGTATAGGATACTCATGCAAGTGTAATAGGAGGTTGTGTTTCGCCGATGGTACGGGAAACAGCTTCGCTCTGAATAAGACCCCCTCGGAATTCCATTGGTAGTATGACTATGTGTCTATGGAAGTCTGAAATCAGGGTAGGTGTTGTAGGACACAGAAACTGGGCGACGCATGCTATTCTGGGCTCGCGGCCCGGTTGGAGTACGGAGTAGCCCGCGAGGGACTAAACCGGAGAATAATGGAGTCGCCACCCGGTGTGAACCGGGAAATGATTTAAGGCCGCACTCACCCATCGCAAGGGAAGACCTCAAACCGTTGGGTTCGGAATGGTCCCTTACTTATGTCATTTGTAATGAATGGATTTGTGCAATATTAACCAAGTCTACTCAACATACATATTGATCAAAGTAGTCTAGATTCTTATAAAGCCTAAATCTAGGTTTGCAATGCTTCAAGATAAGCCAGGAAGCGGTAAACATAACTCATGAATATTTAAATTAATACATGCAGAACAAACATGTGGCCAAGGAATTTGTCCATTCTCAATGTTGGACCTCGCATACCCGATTGGACGTATTCCACGTCAACCGAGCATACCGTGTCCGGGACAACAAAATAAAATATAAAAAAGGGTGCCCTCAGGTCTTACCTTTTTAGTCACTTTCCGGGAGTGCGTTTCACGGTGCCGGAAGGGATATCGTTTCGCTGTTTTCACTGGTCCGCTGTTTCCACTGTTTGGGGTTGCTGTTTTCACTATTCCGCGGTTTCCACTGTTTGGGGTTGTTGTTTTCAATCTATTTTTCCTTTGTTTTCTTCGTGGTTTTCTCTATGTTTAAACAACAGTTTCTTAATCTATTATTCCTCACTGTTCGGGGCTGTTTGCAAGGGGGCTAGGGTTTAGCGTGAAGGTTTGTAATGTGGACAGAGGGTGTTTGTGCGTGAACAAAAGCAAGGCAAGGGCTGGGCTAGCAGTATGGTTCGTGTGGGTGGTCTGTTGAAGCAAGAGGCATGAAGTCGAGGGGGCAAGGGTTTCACGTGCATGTTGCATGGGGCTGCATGAGTAATGCATGGAAGGCGTATTTGTGTGAGGTTGAGAGGTGTGGATGAGTCACTAGTTTTGTTGATTAAGTGCGTGCATGGTCAGGTGGTAGATTGGCTTATGGACGTGTGGATGTGTGTTTGTTTGTTAGCATGTTGATGCGGTTGTAAGGCTAGATGGAGCAGAAGGCCATTGACGTGAACATGGGTAGTGGTGGTTTGTTATGTAATCAAGGTTTGTGGGCTTTGAATTCGTCTGGGCTGAGTGAAGTAAAGGAGACGTGTGTGTGAAGAGTCCAGAGGAGGAGCTAAGGGGGAGTTGAAGGCTTTCACGTGGAGGACTGCTGTGTTTGGTCCTTTGTGTGTGTCACGGCTTCTGGTGGCTTCTTGCGTGAGGCTATTGAGTGCAGGGGTTATGCGTGTGAGTTAAAGGAGGCAATGTGATCATATGTTTGGAGTAGTGAGGCAGGCGTGAAAGGCTGTCATGCATGGGAGTTAGGGTTACTGGTTCATGTGTTTTATGAGAGGGAGTGAGGACTCTGTGAGTGGCGCATGTGGGGGAGCTGGGAGCAGCGTGAGTGTATGAGCGTGAGGGGGGTGTGATTTACGTTGAAGGGCTGCTGGCAGTGGGCGACGTGATGTTTTGGAGCAGGTTTTGTGAGTGTGGGTGGAGTCGGTGATGGCAGGTTTTGATTTGTTTATCTTGCTTAATGGAGGGCTGTGGCGTTAAGTGGGCTGATCCAGTGTGTCGGTGGGGCTATGATGAGTGAGACTTATGATGTGCAGTCCCCCTTTCTTGCCATGAATGATGATGAATTTAAAGGGGCTGGTTGGAGGTTTTTTAGGCATGATCCAATGGAGCTGAAGACGTGTGGGGTTGTGAGGTGCCGTGTGATTGGAGTGAAAGGAGGAGGAAAATGGGCATGATTGATGCAAAACAAAGGAGTTTTTGGTGATTTGAAGGGCTTTGTTGAATTGGTTATGGTGTCAATGGTTGAGGCAATGAACGTGAGGGGTTATGGGTCGTGAATTGAAGGTGCTTTTGGTGTGTGGGGCATTTGTTTTGGGTGGAAGGCATGTGAGGTGGGTCTTGGCATGTAGTGGATTTGGCTTTTTGTTTTTGTTTTGGTTGAAATGGGAGTATAGATTGGTTTATTTAATGGATGTGGTGTGTTTGGGAAAGTGGGGTGGCATTGGGCGTGAGGTGTCATGGTTTTGGGCCAGAGGGTAAATTTTGAAACGGAGATTTGACGAGCAAACCCGAAGCTAAATAAGCGAACCAAATCCAACAAAAAATGTCAATTCTTGACCCTTCCCTTCCGACTACTGCTTTCCGCGACTTCCGCAACTAAAAAGGTAGTGCCTTCATTCGAGGCTCATCATCGGACTTACATGCAAAAATGCAGTGCCTACAGGTGTATTTGGTCTTAACCTAAGACTTGCACCGCTGATACATACGACAATCAATATACTTTGGTTGAGGTCGTCCAGGGTTTTAACCGGTTTCTATGTACGCCGATTCTGGGTATATCGAGAATCGTAGTGTGTTGGGTGTGATGTCAAGATGGAAGTGTCACTCCTGTCATATGGAGATGATGGTCACGTAGGATACGGGACTGGTTCTCTTTAGTGCTGCAGCCATCGGGATAATATGACATGGTCATAGTTATCCGATTTAGAGACTAGTTACCAGAGATCCGAAATGTGCTTCGTACGGGCAGACAAAATTCCAGCCCCAGGCCTAGCACGTGATCATCCGATACTGGACAGAAATACGCAATACTACGGTATACTACGCTTGATACAGATCCTTTATTCCTGTAAGGATGTTTCCGGAGAATTGGGGAGGCATGGCGTTTTGCTAGAGGCCAACCTTGTCTTGTAATTTGGTATAAACGTAGTACGAGGTACTTACGTGTTCGGATAGTCCGACGACCGAATTTACTGCCAACATATCCGGGGATCTCATGGGTCACTTCCCAAAGATTCACCGATGACGTATAACTCGCACTCTAAATTAATCTGGGATTAATTAGAAGAGAGAGAGAATTAATATGGGATTAATTGCGGAGATATTTTATCTGGGATAAAATATCCATTAAATAGAGATAACGATTAATTTAGAATTAATCGATTAATTAATATATTTGATATATTAAACGAAATTGGATTTCGACGCGGAATTAAAATTAGATTTTAATTCGGGAGAACGAGTTAATTTAGAATTAATTCGTTTGCGATGTGAATAGTGATTTCGCTAGGCGTAATCATTTAATTACGACGCAATGGAAAATTCGTTAATTTGGAATTAGCGAACCCGAGCCCGAGACTATTTGCGAGCGCATTCGCATTTCGAATGCGAGTGCAGCACGCAAGTCAAATCAAGCGTCAAATCGCTAGTCGCATCTAGCGTCACATCAAGCGTCAAATCACATGTCACTTTGAGTGATGTGACACTTGATTGATTGATTGATGTGATTGATTGATGGTAGTTGTTGTAGCTGTTGGAAAGTTTTGCCTTTGACTTTTTGGTAGCCAAAAAGTGGTAAATCATTTGTTTTATTTTTGGAAAATATAAATGGATTTCGATACACATTTTATAAAGAACAACACAATTTCCCTCCATCGCTCTTCTCTCTCTTTTGGACGCCCAAGGGGATGTTTTCTCTCCTCTGCACACAGCTCACTGCCGTGAGTTTGGGAAGCAAGAGTTGGAAATTTGTGGCAAATTTCTTGAGTGCTAGTACACTTACGAGACATGCGAAGGTGATAGGGAAGTCTACCCATGAGCCGGGAACCATTCGACGAAGCTTGGAGCTTGATGAAGGACTCAAACCGAGCCAAAACCAGTGAAGAAAAACTGCACACTGCCGAACCAGTGAAGGAGGACAGCAGTTCGTTTTTGTTGCCTCGTTTGCCTCCGCGTCGCTCAACCAATCGATGTGAGTATTCCGTGACTTCGTCGATGTATTCGCACTTCATTTTCATGCTTGTTTATGATATTGGGACCTTAGAATTTGCCAACAATTATGGCATTACACTTTGGTTAATTAAATATGAAATTTGGAATTTTTGTAGTTTAATTAATTGGGCTTAAATTGGATTTGGGCTTGTAAAGTTGAAATATGGCTTAAATGGGCTTGGTTATACCAAGATGGGTTTATGCTAAATTGGTTGGATCCAATTGGGCCCAAAACCATATCCATAAAGTCCAATTATGACTAATGGACCTTTAATATTTAAATGGGCCTAATGGGCCTAAATTGGTTTCTAGGCATATAAGGGTGATTCCTTTAAATGGGCTTTAGTCTTTGGGTTTGACCCAAGTTGACCAAAAGTCCATGCCTTAAGAAATTAATTAAAAGCCCATTGGACTTTAATTAAATTAACATTGGATGTTAATCAGGCTTTGAGACCCGTAACGGTTAGATTTAAAATCTAAGTCGTAAAGGTTCGTGAATAAAGTGTAATATTTAATTTGGTATTAAATAGTGAATTAGTATTAAATACATATTAAATTGGATTTAATGTTGTAGTTTAATTAATTCAAGAATTCGTACTTTGAGTACTTATTCACAAAACGAGTTGGACTCGCGCAAAATTAAATCGTTGTTTGAACATTGGATGGTCATTAATATTCAGATTAATTAATTGGATTAGATCGATTGATAACATGCTTGTGTGAATACATGGTTGCGATGCATGAATAATGTATATCGGATGGATATTAGATGGGTGTGGCAATTTTGGAAATTGTTGTAATAAATTTAGAATTTATTAATTGGACCTGCGAGTCCAGCCTATTACCTCCTCCTTACTTATGTATTTCTCTTCTCACCTATTCCCCTCAATGTAAATGAGGTTTCTTTAGAAGTGTTATGTAATCGGGTAGAAGTAATACTTGTGCTAGCGGGAGAGAGAAAGTGAGAGATTTGATCTAGGATCAATGTGTTAAATATCCATCCGCATATCATTATTATATTTATTTACGAGCCTTATTATGTGTTTAGAATGCATGTTTAAGGGTGTATGATGATGAGACCTAACAAAGATAATTAATTGGTTGCCAATTGCACGCGAAAAACCCTCACTAAATATTAAGCGTTTTTCCTTCCATTGAGTGATTCTTACTCAAGATCCAAGACTGGCATTGGTTTGTTGGCCAAAGTCAAGGCCTTTGTCCGTCGAGGATGTGTTTGAATCATGAAGGCTTTGTTCCATATCGGTGTCTTGTCCAAGTTGTGATTTATTGGCCAAAGTCAAGATCAATTCTTGTCCATCGACATTGATTACTAAGTTTTCCAAGGTCAATGGGTCACGCTTAACTGGGATCACTAAGTTTGTTGTGCCAAAGTCAAAGCTTAGTTGATTCAGAGGAAAAAGGTTAGGCAATATTTTAGATATATTGGCATATATAAGATATATGTTTCGGACTTGGATATCCCCCTACTGGATCTAGGAATTGGATGGGATCCAATTGATCTTAGAGATCTACCTAGTTAATTCTCATACAATTTGTTGGCCAAAGTCAAGATTGTGTGACATTTAACGGGATCCTAGCCCACTAGGAAACAAGGTTTCCCGAGTACTCAACAGAGGGTTAGAGGCTCGCCGAAAAATAGTGGGAGGCAAGTATTAAATTTGCAATATTCGTTTAGTTACTTGCCATACGCACTCATTTCAAATTATTTCGTCGAATAAATTATTTATTAGTTGGACTAATATTTAATAGTTATTTTAAACAAACAGTTGGACTGTATTCAAACTATTCAATTAATAGTTGATTTTATAATTGGATTATAGTAATCAATATAATTGAATTAATCAATTAAATTATAGTTGATTATATAGTTGGACTATTGTTATAATTATAATGTATAGTACCTTAAATCGTTGATTAAATAGTTGGACTATTAGAATCAAGATAAAATTGAAAGATTAGTGTTTAAAACATAATCCTGGGGAAAATGTCTTTAAACGACTTTAATTTTCAAATTGGGAATAAAATTACAGGATACTCCTGAATACTAAGAAGTTACTTTATTTGATAAAATAACATCTTAGGCCTAAGCCCGGAGTTAAGCAAATAGTGGAGCATGATCTTTAGAAGATTCATGTGATGATAACTTTAGTGCTTAATACGCTATGCTTGCCAAATAGACTCCTTAATTTCTTAATCAGAACTAAGGATTAGATCCTTAAAGTATGATGATGAAATTGAAGGATCTTCATAGATCTATTATTAGATCTTAGAAGTACTAAATTGCAATACTAAACTCTTGGAGAGTTAATGACTATACTCAATGAGACAAAGTCAAAGTTTGCAATAAGGCAAGTAGCGCAAAGCGCACCTTACTTCGATATTCTAGAAGGCCAAGGCTTGGCCAAAGGCTTCTGGAATGTGAAAAAAGGGCAAAGACAAAATCATTATAATCTTCTGGGAAGACAAAGGACATATCTCAAAATGTCTGCCTAAATTGTGGCAAACGGGGACACAGAAGCGTGACTGCCGTATGTACAAGGCAGACATGAAGGAATTGAAGAACGGGCAAGGCTTCAGCTTCAAATATGTTTGTCATAAAGATGTTCGCTACTAGTATTAAAATTGGATTTTAGATACTGGATGTGGTACATAAATATGTACTGATGTGCAGAATCTGCTATGAGCAGGATACTGACTTCAGATGAGATATATCTACGAATCGGGAACGGGACGAAAGTCACTGTTTTAATCTTAGATACCTAAGTTTAGGAACTACCCTTCGGGTGTGTACTTAAATTAGGAAACTGTTACAATGTAACTAGTTTGACTAAATACATTATCTCTATATCAGAGTATAACTCGTTGCGAGTATACCTTTATATTCTAGAACGCTAAAGTGTTTTATTATATAAAGATGATATTGAGATAAATACATTAGATGTGAAAAACAGTAATTATTTTGAATATAAATAAATCTCAAACATATAACATGACAAACAAATAGCTCGAACTGAATTAATCAGTTGAAACTTGATTGTGGCATTGTTGTCTGGGACACAAATAAACAAGACTCGTATATCCACACTTTTGAAGAGTGGGTACTAAGACAAATTGTTGGAATTTTCTAAGCATCCCAAGATTATTAAACAAGCATTAAACAAGTGCGAATACAACGAGGGAGTTGCGGAATACTCACATCGATCGGTTGAGCGACGCAACGAAGACAAAAAACTTTCTGCCCTCTCCAAGAATGGCTCGGCAGTGAGCTGCTACTGCAGTCCCATTTTTGGCTTTGTGTCTTCAAGAATCCAAGCTCCAAGCTTCGTTAAATGATTCCAAGCTCATGGGTGGACTTCCCTATCACCTTCGCATGACTTCGTAGTGTGCTGGCACTCCCGATTTTGCCACAAAATCGTGACTTTTGCTTCCATTCATGCTCGGTTTTGCCCAGCAAAAACAGAACCAGAAAAGTGCCCAAATGGGCGTGAAGAAGAGAGGGAGAGGAGAGGAGAGAAGAGAGAGTTGTATGATGGTTGGTGAGAAAGGTGTATCAAATACACTTTTGATTTTTCCAAAAAATCAATTAATTGATTTCCAAAATCAAAAAACAAATACCAAACATTTAAATATATTAAATGTCTATCATGCCATCACACTTGAGTGTATTACACTCAACCATCAACTTCCATCAAGTCACATCACTCAATCAATCAAATCAAGTGACTAATGATTTGACGCTTGATGCGACTAGCAATTTGACGCTTGATTTGACTTGCGTGCCGCACTCGAATTCGAAATGTGAATGTGCTCGCAAACAATCCCGGGCTCGGGTTCGCTAATTCCAAATTAACGAATTTTCCGTTGCGACGAAATTAAATGATTATGCCTAACGAAATCACAATTCACGTCGCTAACGAATTAATTCTAAATTAACTCGTTCGCCCGAATTAAAATCTAATTTTAATTCCGCGTCGAAATCCAATTTCGTATAATATATCAAATATATTATTTTATCGATTAATTCCAAATTAATCGTTTTATCTTTTTAATTGATATTTTATCCCAGATAAAATATCTCTGCAATTAATCCCAGATTAATTTTCTCTCTCATCTAATTAATCCCAGATTAATTAAAGTGAATCTTCGGGAAGCGACCCATGAGATCCCCGGATATGTTGGCAGTAAAATCGGTCGTCGGACTATCCGAACACGTAAGTACCTAGTACTACGTTTATACCGATTTACAAGACAAGGTTGGCTTCTAGCAAAGCGCCATGCCTACCCAATTCTCCAGAAATATCCTTACAGGAATATAAGGATCTATATCAGGCGTAGTATACGTAGTATTGTGTATGTCGATCCAGTATCGAATGATCACGTGCTAGGCTTGGGGCTGGAATTGTGTCTGCTTCGTAGGAAGCACATGTCGAATGTCTGGTAACTAGTCTCTATAATCAGATATACATGACTGTAGGCATTGCATTTTAGCATGTGAAACCCGATGATGAGTCTCAGTTGGAGGCACTACCTTTTTAGCTAAGAATATTGCGGGAAACGGAGGTCGGAAGGGGAAATTCGAAATAAGTACGTCATCAAGTCCATTTCACAAGCTCACTGTCTTCATTAGTGCTGCGTTCGTTACTTCGTTCGAACGTCAGGCAGATTGCGGACGTTCGTGTAGCGTTCGAATTGGCGTTCGAACGGCGTCGGTGTTTCTGGTTTTGCTGCTACCTCGCACCCCAGCCCATTTAGCTCCCCAAAGCCCATAAAACACATCCCAATTTAATTAAACTAAACATTAAACATTAAATAAAATATTTAAACCATTTACCAATTAAATAAAACACAAAATATAATCATACCTAATAAAGATAAATCAAACATATTAACTTCCTAACTAAACAAATCACATACTAAATTAAAAAGATGTCATGCCTAATTAAAATCAATCATAACCAATTTAAAGATATTTACTTCCTATTATAGCCAAGATTTGTCCCCCCTCAATCTTTGACTTTCCTTGCTCAACACCAAATCAAATCCTTCTTTTAATGCCAAAATCCCTTCCTTGTGAGACAAGGTGAAGCCCTAGCCCTTCTCTATATAAACAACCCCTCTCCAAGCCATCCTACTCCGAGCTCAGACGCCCATCACAAAAAGAAGCCTAGTTCACGCCCATCCCAAACAAAAAGAAGAAAAGAATTTCCAACCCCTAGCTCATACACATAATATACACACAACTCACACAAATCACAAGAGAAAAGAAAATAACCCCAAGCCTTCACATTAAAAGCACCTTCACAAACCGATCAGCCCTACACGTCCATAAACCTCACAAATCTCCTCCACTCTATAACCGAATATAGCAGCCCCTTTAACACTAAAACAGTAGCCAAATCACGCCCAAACCACCCCTATAGTAGCCAAATCACGCCCAAACCACCCCCTATACAGCAGTAAAATCCTCTTAAAACATTCCCTAAAAAACTTAAAGTAATAACATAAAAAAAACTGCATTCATGATCATTGAAATAATTAAAACATCAAAACAGGTGACCTGAACAGTGAGCAGCAAAACGGAGGCCGAACAGTAGCAAATCGGAGTAAAAAACAGCAGCAAAAGACGGAGAATGACGACCCCAAACAGTGAGACAACGAACGAGAGCAGTGAACCAGTGAACCGAAAGAGTTGCGGAGCAACCACCCTTCCGACGACCGTGTGCCGTACATCCGAGAGGTGATTTAAAAGGTTAGACCTGAGGGTACTTTTCACACTCATCTTTATTTGATTTTTGTTATTTATTTTGATTGTATTTTACTTGTTTGTTAAATCTTGTTTGTGTATGATGTGTGTTGTGGTATTGGATGAATGGAAGAGTGTCGTCTCTTGTGGTATATAGGATGGAAACCCAGACGTAAATTTCGTAGCCGAATCCGAATGGACGGTAGTGCGGTCTGTACTTGGGATACAACTCCACGTACCGCTTGAGTAAACGACACCCTCTTTTGTTTTGTGTTGTTTTGGTTTATTTATTTTTCGTCACTTGAATTCTGCATGTTGCTTATTTATGCATGGTTCAATCAAGCGCATGGACTTAGTAAGTGGAATGAAAGATCCCCTATGGGGAGGGGTTAAAGCCCTTTACCACGATGCTTTGCCGCGCCGATTGATGTGTGTTCGGTTGGATGTAAGATGTGTTCAATCGGGCATACTTAGTTTGATATGATTGTCTTTATGTTTTTATGCATGGTTCAATCAAGCGCATGGGCTTAGTAAGTGGAATGAAAGATCCCCTATGGGGAGGGGTTAAAGCCCTTTACCACGATGCTTTGCCGCACCGGTTGATGTGTGTTCGGTTGGATGTAAGATGTGTTCAATCGGGCCTACTTAGTTTGATATGATTGTCTTTATGTTTGTATGCATGATGCAATCGAGCGCATGGGCTTAGTAAGTGCGATGAGAGGTCCTCTAATTGAAGAGGTTAAAATCATTTACCACGATGCTTCGCCGTGCCTTGCATTGTACTATTTTCCATTTATGTATTGCGTCCCATTTCATGCATCAGGTCTGTTCCGTTCGAACGCGTTTACAAACGCAACTCGAACGCGCATGCATTTTTGCCTTATCATGCATCAGGTCTCATCTCTGTTCGAACGCGTTCACGAACGCCATACGAATGTGAGTATTCTGTTTCATTTCTGTTCGAACGCGTTAACGAACGCCGTACGAACGTGAGTATTCTGTTTCATTTCCGTCTGAACGCGTTTACGAACGCTACTCGAACGAGAACCTTCTGTTTACCGTTCGAACGCGTCTACGAACGCTTCACGAACGCCCACGGTAAACAGACCCTCTTGCATCACATTACGACGTGTCCATCTTAGCACATAGTTACCTTTTTTACGTTATGCATTTGTATTACCTCCCTAGTTGTCTATTTCTGTTATGCGCTTAAATATCTTTTCTTAATATGCATGCTAGCAAGAATGCTATTTGTTTGCGCTTCTGTGTCCACCAATGCGTTCATTAACTTGTATACTTGCCGTATGATAAACCTTATGTATGCAAATTGAGACATAGATTACATGCAAATAGGCTGTATGCAAATTCGAATATGTGTTACATATAAATTTAGATGAACTTGTTGATGTATGTATGTGGATTTAGAAGCATGATATTCTTAGAAATAAGTGTTACTTAAGCCTGATTAAATTATCATATAAATCCTTTCATTATAAGTATCATGAGTAAGGGACCATTCCGAACCCAACGGTTTGAGGTCTTCCCTTCGAGGGGTGAGTGCGACCTTAAATCTCATTTTCCCGGTTCACACCGGGTGGCGACTCCATTATTCTCCGGTTTAGTCCCACGTGGCTACTCCGTACTCCCGACCGGGCCGCGAGCCCGGGACAGCATGCGTCGCCCAGTTCCTGTGTTCCCACAGTCTGGCGACTCCACTGGGGATAGAGAATCGGCCCCGAAATATTGTCTTGTGATGTTTGGATTTATGTTTTAATTGACCGTGTCTATAGTGGATAAAGTGAGGGTTTAATCAAAGGCATTTTAAGGCTAGGTAATGGTTTGGTGTCTTCCTTCATTCAATACCTTTCTAGAAGGAAAAGCTGTGAAGGCACCTAGATAGCCATCTACTCGTAGCCTATTGTGATGGACTAATTTGGAGGACTCGTTCTTTATTCCTGACACCAAGCGATAAGAGCCTAAGAGGCTTGGGTATTTAAGTGAGCCTCGCTCCACCTTCCCTCTGGGGAATCTACAACGAGAAATCCATTTGACAGTCCGTCACACACCATAGCTCATTGGCACGTACCTTAGTGTATAAAAAAGGGTGCGCTTACTTGGTCGCTCGAACCCTTGAGTGGGGAGACCTAGTTGTGGGCCATCCTTCGCCGGTGAGAGCCTTTGTCTATACTCATACGAACCCACCCATAGACCGGGTTTGCATGGTTAAATTAACAATTATTTCCTTGAGTATGTGCTAGTGGACCATCCTCATTTGGATGCAGTTGGACCATTGTCAGAAATGCGGACTTGCTGGGCCATTTAAACTGGGGCGAGTTCGTACCTTATGACCATTGGGCCCAAAGCTTCTGAAATGTTGATGGGCCATTCTGTAGAAATTATTGTTGTATGTTTGCATTATCTTTCCTTGTGCTTATGTTCGGAACATTACCATTTGGATTTAGTTGGGCACCTTGTCATGAGATGTGAACTCAATGGGACATTTAAACTGGGATAGGTTCACTCCTATGACAATTAGCCCGAAAGATTCTAAAATGATAACAGGCTGATTTGCTTGAGAGTTAGAATTGATTTAGTATGTTATATATGTTACATGCATCTCATGCACCTCATACATACATATATCATGTTAACCCTTGTGTTCTGAAAGCCATCACAGATTCCCGTTGGGTTAGAAAAAAGGGAAGACTCACCAAAATACTGAGAACAGACATGAGTGAATCAGATATTGAGGTATCCCAGATAGTTCAGTTGGAAAATGGCTTCGCCAAGATTACTGAACAGTTGCAAGCCTTGACTACTGCCATGAGAAATATGGCTGTGCCCCGTGCTGGGGAAAATTCTGAGAATGTGAGGCGCTAGGAGCCTCCGAATGGGTTGGGGGATGATATCCCCACTTTTGATGATGACATGGCAGAGTATGCAACAGGAAAAGTGATTGGGTCTCAGGCAGAATTTCAGAAGCTTCGGGATCAGGTTGAATCAGTTACCCGCAAAATGAGGGTAAGAACGGGGATTTGCTAGATTATGAGGCAATGACCTTCGGAGAACAGCTGCCGGCTTAGTTTAAAATCCCCGACATAGCCAAGTTTAATGGGAATGGAGACCCGAGAGTCCATCTGCATCAATATATCTCAGTCATGAGTTCAATGGGCCTATCATAGCGCCAAGTCAAAAAGATGTTTGGGATGTCACTCGAGGGGGCACCTGTGGTTTGGTATCATAGCCTTGAGAAGAAGGTTAAGGAAGATTGGAAGGAACTAGCTGATGCTTTTCTGAAGCAGTATGTTACAGACTTAGAAATTGACTTGTCACTCCGTGATTAGGAGAACACTAAGCAGAAGCCGGAAGAAAGCTTCAAGGAGTATGTAGACCGCTGGAGAAGCCAGCTTCTGAAAATGCAGACTCGGCCCTCTGAGAAGGACCAGATTAAAGTGATCATCAAGGGCACTAAGCCCTCGATCTACAGCAAGTTGAGGAGGATGACCTCCATGATTGTTGATTTCTGACAGTTGAGGGAAAATGTCATGGACATTGAAGAAGAGGAGGCGGAAAGCCGGAAGTTTTATGGCCAGAATAGAAGGAATTTTGGGGGACATCCTGAAGCCAAGTCTTCCAGTGCTGAGGTCACTGCCATCAGGAACAGGCGTTTCTCCAACTTGGGTAGACCTCTATCAAAGGTGTTTGAGAAATTGAAGATGCAAGGACTCCTGAAACCCTTGGTACCTAAACCACTCCCCAGCCCTGTGCCGCACTACCTTGACTTGAACCTATTCTGTTATTTTCACCAGCAAAAAGGTCACGAAACTGACAACTACCCCCGCCTTAGGCATGAGATCCAAGACATGATTGACACCCACAAAATACCTGACCCAGAAAGAGAGCAACCCAGCACACACAGGAATCCTCTACCAAATTACCACTCAGTCCCACCACCATGATCAACTTTGGCTTGCCTGAAACCATTGTCCTCAAACCCTCAACCACCAAGCTTTTCACATAGGGATAAGGAATAATAACAACGAAGAACCAGAGGCTGAGGAAGAAGGCACTACTGTTTCTCCAAGTTTATCTTGCATTTTTAATAAAGACATTGATTTTGTTTGCTTGTTCGAACCTTTTCTCAACAATAATAAAGAAGTTCACTTCGCTTACTTGCTTGAATCTCAACTTCTCAACTTGCAACATAAGTGCATGTGACAAGAGCATTCAATCTTAGTACTATGCTACTCAGAACGTAGGGAATCCTCAGAAGAAGCAAGCAAAAAAATTAGTTGGCCATTCAGAAATTGGGACAGTGAGACTGTTAGACTTGGAAAGGGAATGAGTTCACATAACCAATTAGTGTAGACAGATTGAAGCAGTACTTTGCCTAAGGAAGAGAAGACCGGGCTGTCACGGAGGGAATTGACCGAAGACCCAACCCAACGGGATGGGAACTCATGCATACACGTAACATATTTTGCATCCTTTTTTGTGTTTGTTTTGTTTTATATTATCAGGTTTCGAAGAAAGAAAGAGAGAAAAGCAGCAAAGGCAAGCTAGTCAGAAACAGCAACAGTACGGTTTCAGGAACGAATCCAGGGAATGAATCTCTCAGAATTTGGAATGAATCCAGGGAATGAATCTATCAGAATTTGGAACGGATCCAAGGAATGAATCTCTCAGAGTTTCGAACGAATCCAAGGAATGAATCTCTCAGAATTTTGGAACGAATCCAGAGAATGAATCTCTCAAGAATTTGGAATGAATCCGGCGAATGAATCTCTCAGAAATTTTGGAACGAATCCAGAGAATGAATCTCTCAAGAATTTCAAATGAATCCGGGGAATGAATCTCTCAGATTTTGGAACGAATCCAAGGAATGAATCTCTCAGAATTTTGGAATGAATCCAGGAATGAAACCCGAGGGTCGAGGCCCACGTCAGTATCAGTCTGGGGGCGAGGCCCATATCAGTAGCAGTTAGAGCCGAGGCCCACTTCAGCATCAGTTTTAGGAATGAATCCTGAGGGTCGAGGCCCACATCTGTATCGGTCTAGGGGCGAGGCCCATATCAGTAGCAGTTAGGGCCGAGGCCCACTTCAGCATCAGTTTTAGGAATGAATCCTGAGGGTCGAGGCCCACGTCAGTATCAGTCTGGGGGCGAGGCCCATATCAGTAGCAGTTAGAGCCGAGGCCCACTTCAGCATCAGTGTTAGGAATGAATCCCGAGGGTCGAGGCCCACATCAGTATCAGTTTGGGATGAATCCCGAGGGTCGAGGCCCACATCACTATCAGTTTTGGGGATGAGTCCTAGGGTTGAGGCCCATTACATCACAAGCCGAGAATGGCACTCCAAGAATGGAAACACAGTTCGAGAATGAACAAGCCGGGAATGACACTCCAAGAATGGAAACACAGTTCGAGAATGAACAAGCCGGGAATGGCACTCCAAGAATGGAAACACAGTTCGAGAATGAACAAGCCGGGAATAGCAATCCAAAGGGAGCAGAGTTCAAGAATGAACAAGCCGGGAATGGCACTCCAGGAATGGAAATACAGTTCAGGAATGAACAAGCCGGGAATGACACTCCAAGAATGGAAGCACGGTTCGGGAATGAACCACCTCATAGTAACGGTTCGGGAATGGACCACCTCACGATAACAGTTCGGGAATGAACACCTCACAGTAACGGTTCGGGAATGGACCAACTCACAGTAACGGTTCGGGAATGTACCACCTTACGGCAACGGTTCGGGAATGGACCACATCACAACACGGTTCGGGAATGAACCGGGGGTCGCAACACCTCACCCCCCAAATCAACTCAACACATGGTAAGTCAAGTGACAGCTGGCGAGCCAGGTAAGTAGAAATGCATTGCATAAATTTGATAGGATTGTCACTGTTGCACATTACACAAGTCCCATCAAAGTGGGGGCGACTGTAGGCATTGCATTTTAGCATGTGAACCCGATGATGAGTCTCAGTTGGAGGCACTACCTTTTTAGCTAAGAATATTGCGGGAAACGGAGGTCGGAATGGGAAATTCGAATAAGTACGTCATCAAGTCCATTTCACAAGCTCACTGTCTTCGTTAGTGCTGCGTTCGTTACTTCATTCAAACGTCAGGCAGATTGCGGACGTTCGTGTAGCGTTCGAATTGGCGTTCGAACGGCGTCGGTGTTTCTGGTTTTGCTGCTACCGACCTCGCACCCCAGCCCATTTAGCTCCCCAAAGCCTATAAAACACATCCAATTTAATTAAACTAAACATTAAACATTAAATAAAATGTTAAAACCATTTACCAATTAAATAAAACACAAAATATAATCATACCTAATAAAGATAAATCAAACATATTAACTTCCTAACTAAACAAATCACATACTAAATTAAAAAGATGTCATGCCTAATTAAAATCAATCATAACCAATTTAAAGATATTGACTTCCTATTATAGCCAAGATTTGTCCCCCCTCAATCTTTGACTTTCCTTGTCAACACCAAATCAAATCCTCTTTTTAATGCCAAAATCCCTTCCTTGTGAGACAAGGTGAAGCCCTAGCCTTCTCTATATAAACAACCCCTCTCCAAGCCATCCTAACTCCGAGCTCAGACGCCCATCACAAAAAGAAGCCTAGTTCACGCCCATCCCAAACAAAAGAAGAAAAGAATTTCCAACCCCTAGCTCATACACATAATATACACACAACTCACACAAATCACAAGAGAAAAGAAAATAACCCCAAGCCTTCACATTAAAAGCACCTTCACAAACCAGATCAGCCCTACACCTCCATAAACCTCACAAATCTCCTCCACTCTATAACCGAATATAGCAGCCCCTTTAACACTAAAACAGTAGCCAAATCACGCCCAAACCGGTTGGATAATATGACCCATATCGTCACTATTTGCACAGATCATTGTGTTGTTGTAGCAATTAACTATGTATAAAGGAAATGCACTCTCATCATTGTGATTAGATCACCATAGATATATAAATGAAGAGAGGTCCCTATGATTAGTTCCTGGATTGAGATGATATGGACAGTATCAGTCCACGAAGGATTAATCATTAAATATCCCTAGCCGTAGTATTATCGAGACTGGACATCGATAATGCGGAATAGGCTAGTATTGCACTTGTGCGCGTTGTGAGGGCACAACGGCATAGTTTTCTCATATATATAAGTTTGGATACTTATGCAAGTGCGATAGGAGGTTCGTGTTTCACCGATGGTACGGGAAACAGCTTCGCTCTGGATAGACCCTTCGGAATCCCATTGGTATTATGACTAGGTGTCTATGGGAGGCCGAAATCAAGGTAGGTGTGGTATAGTCTTAACCTGAGACTTACATCGCTATACTTACGACAATCGGTAAACTTGGTTTTGGTGGTGGGGGATCTTAACTGGTTCTGTGTTCACCTCTTCTGGGTTTATCAGGAATCGTAGTGTATTGGATGTGATGTCAAGACGGAAGTGTCACTCCAGTCATAATGGAGATGATGTCACGCAGGATACGGTATTAGTGCTCTTAAAGTGATGCGCATCCAATCGTGATATTATGACCAGGTCATGAATATCCGATTATAGAGACTAGTTACCAGACATCCGATATGTGTTTCGGACGGGGCAGACACTTTCCAGCCCCAGCCCTAGCACGGGATTATCCGATACTGGACCGATATGCACAATACATTAGTATACTACGCTTGATACAGATCTTAATATTCTTAAATGGATATGTCCGGAGAATTGGGTAGACTTGGTGCTTTGCTAGAGTCGACCTTGTCTCGTAAATCGGTAGAACGTAGTACTTGGTACGTACGTGATTCGGATACTCCCATCCGACGACCGTATTTACTGCCATTATCCGGGGATCTCATGGGTCGCTTCCCGATAATCCACCGATGACGCACAACTCGCACTCTTGAATAATCTGGGATTATACAGAAGAGAGATAAAATTAATCTAGGATTAATAACGGAGATGTTTTATCCGGGATAAAATGTCGTCTAAAAAGAGAGAACGATTAATTCGGAATTAATCGATGTATTAATATATTCGATATATTAGACAAAATTAGATTTCGACGCGGAATTAAAATTAGATTTTAATTCGGGCAAACGAGTTAATTTAGAATTAATTCGTTAGCGACGTAAATAATAATTTCGCCAGGCGCAATTATTTATTTAAATTCGATTGAATTAACGTCGCGACGTAAGCTCGGTATTTCGGAAATATCGAACCCGAACGCGTGAGTGCACGTGGGCCCACTTTCATTTGGAAACGTGTGGGGCCCACATGACACATGTCATTCTAATGCATTGCATGTAGATTGTGTACATTGCACTCAATGTCATTGCATGGAGTTTGAGTGTTTGACACTCTAAGCCATTGCATGTTTTGTGTCATAAATTTATTATTAATTTAATAAATATTATGGCATAAATATAAATTGATTTTTGGTAAATCATTTTAATTTTTTTAACACAATTACAACTCTCTCATTTCTCTCTTCTAGCTCACGCCCAAACTGAAACATGTTACTGGTTTGGAACCAATTCAGGCGTGACTTTAGGGAAGCAAGGGTTGGATTTTCATGGTGAAAATTCAAGTGCTAGCACACTACGAGTCTTGCGAAGGTGGTAGGGAGGTTCGACCATGAGCCGGGATCCATCCAACGAAGCTAGGAGCTGCGTTTCTCATCTCAAAATTCTATTTTTGGAGGCAGTGGACTGCATGCAGTAAGCTTACCAGGCAGTGCATTTTTTTGGGCATGATTCGTCTTCAAATCGACATAACCGATCAATGTAAGTATTCCGCTATCTTCATTGGTGTATTCACGCATGTTTTCATGTCTTGTTTGATCTTGGGACCTTAGAAATAACCAACAATGGCATCATGAGGCTAATGTTGCAAGCATGAAATTTGTAGGGTTTAAAATTTGGGTAAATGTGATTTGAGCATATTGAATAAATTGCTTGTTTGAGTATGCTTATAACATGTTTAAATTCAGTTTGGTTGGACTAATTTGATGAAAAAGATTTGGAATTATTTTCCCCAAAATTAAACACCTTGGCCGAATGTATAATGTTTTTTGGGATCTTGGATTTTTCATTATTAATTCATTGGATGAGTTGTAATCGAGTAGGATGATGTTAATTTAAGATTGAATTGGATTTAATTTTTAAATTGAACAAAAACCCGAAATTCTATATGTTGGCCGAATGGTGCCTTTGCCCTAATGTCTTGGTGTTTTTGATTTATGAACATTGGATGTTATGAAATCATTCGGGAAGTTAATACGTTGTCGATTGTGTAATTAATCGGATTGAATTCAAATCGGACAAAAT